>CAUYLG010014916.1:0-48301 GCA_963573385.1 Cacajao melanocephalus | reverse complement strand
GCCAACAAACATATGAAAAAATGCTCATCACTGGTTATTAGAGAAATGCAAATCAAAACCACATTGAGATACTACCTCATGCCAGTTAGAATGGCGATCATTAAAAAACCTGGAGACAACAGATGCTGCAGAGGATGTGGAGAAATAGGAACACTTTTACACTGTTGGTGGGAGCATAAATTAGTTTAACCATTGTGGAAGACAGCGTGGTGCTTCCTCAAGGACCTAGAAATAGAAATTCCATTTGACCCAGCAATCCCATCACCGGGTATAGACCCAAATGATGATAAATCATTCTATTATAAAGACACATGCACACGTATGTTCATTGTGGCACTGTTTACAATAGCAAAGACCTGGAACCAAACCAAATGCCCATGGATGATGGACTGGACAAGGAAAATGTGGCACATATACACCATTGAATACTATGCAGCCATAAAAAACAATGGGTTTGTGTCCTTTGTAGGGACATGGATGAATCTGGAAACCATCATTCTCAGCAAACTGACACAAGAACAGAAAAACAAACATGGCATATTCTCACTCATAGGCAGGTGTTGAACAATGAGAACACATGGACACAAGGAGGGGAGCATCACACACTGGGGTCTGTTGAGGGGGGCCAGGGGTGGGACAGCAGAGAGGGAAGTAGGTTGGGGAGGGATAACATTGAGAGAAATGCCAGATATAGGTGATGGGGGGATGGAGGCAACAAACCACATTGCCATGTATGTACCTATGCAACAATCCTGCATGATCTGCACATGTACCCTAGAACCTAATGTACAATTTAAAAAAAAAAGGATATTGTTTTACCTTTAAAACATTCATAATATGAAGAAAAAAAAATGAGAAAATCCTGGAGTGGCTAAGTTGCATCAGGAGAAAAAAAGAGAAATCATGCTTCATGACACAGAGACTACAGGAGTAAGAGTAATAAACAAAATTAAGAAACCAATGTTTTTATTAAACCTCATATATAATCCCATGGCAATGACTTAAATTTCTTAATACTAACTCACCAGGCAGAGGTTTAAAAGCTTTAGAGTGCTTTAAAGTCCACAATTTTAAGTTATGAACTTGGGGAAAAGAATAGAGAAGACATAGTGAAATAAGTAACTTCCACAAAACAGTTGCTCTTCCAGTTTTATTCTCCCTCGGATGGCTTCTGTTTTTCTTCATTTAATTGCTGTTTTTGCCAGAAAGCGCTCAATGTTTATGCAATCTTAATAAACCATCTTATAAAATTCAAAATCATGCCTTGGCTTTTTCAAGGTCAGGTGAAAAAATTTTGCAAATGTGGTGTATATGACAATTTTAGATCTCTAATTCCCAGCACACAGGTTTTTTTTTCTCTAACATCCTGTTTCCTTAAACCATCTTAGTATTAAAATGACCAGATGATAAAAAAATTTACAAATCTATATATACCCTAAAAATAAAAATATTTCTACAGTGAAATTTAAAAAGCAATCCACAGAGTTTATGTATACCGTGGACCATGTCTACGTATAGCACATATATTTAGTCAAGAAATATACCAAATAGCTAATGATAATTATCTTTGGGTAGGATGGATCAAAGATAATTTTGTTTCTTACTTGCTTTCACTTTTTAATATTACCTGCAATGAACATACATTCTTTTTTGCTTAATGTAAATGTATTTTAAAAGTAAACAAATAAGGCTGGGTGCCGTGGCACACGCCTGTAATCCCAGCACTTTGGAAGGCCGAGAGGGGCGGATTGCCTGAGCTTAGGAGTTCACAACCAGCCTGGGCAACACAGTGAAACCCCGTCTCTAGTAAAACACAAAAAAAATTTAGCCTGGCGTGGTGGCAGGCGTCTGTAGTCCCAGCTACTTGGGAGGCTGAGGCAAGAGAATTGCTTGCACCTGGGAGGCAGAGGTTGCAGTGAGCTGAGATCGAGATACTGCACTCCAACCTAGACAACAGAGCGAGACTCCTATTGTTGTTTTTTTTTTTTTTAAAAAAGTAAGTAAATAATAATGTTTTCCTCTTTCCCCATTTGAAAACACTGGTTCACTGAAGGATATAACTTTTAAGACAAAAGTCTTAAAGTCCAGGAGAAAAGACAATATTCAACCCTCCTTCACTTACAATTCAAAATAATGAATTCATAGCAAGTTTATAGACTTTAAGTACTTTCACTTTTTAAGCACTCTTGAAACTATGTACAAATTATGGTGCTCATCCAAGAAGAAGGAACAGAAGGAAGGAAAAACTGTATGTGCAAAAGTACAAGTTAAGCCCTGTCATAGAAGGTCTGACAAAGTTACCTAAAGGAATGACAAGAACATTGCTATGGAGCTGATTTTATGCCTACTTTCCAGATGAGGAAAAAGGAAGCTCCCAGAAAGTAAATCACTCCGCCAAATTCACTAAAGCTATTAATAGTGATTGCACCAGCATTTTACCCTATGTCAGAGTCCATGTGTACTTTTACTATATAATGATGTTCAGCTTTATTTTCAATCCACCAGCTGCCCCCTTATCCTTGGGGAGCTATATGTTACACAGTAAGGAAAATTACATATCAATATAATTTATCTAGAAAATTTAGTACTCATAGGGATTAATATTCAGGGTTATCGACTCAATTAGTTTTTAAAAAGAAAAAGCCTGTATATGGTTTAGACCCTCCTCATCTTTCATATTCCCCAAACCCAAGACAAATGATTGGCTTAAGCCATGACCTTGTACTATATACCAAACCCCTCCTCCTTCTATGTGGCACACACTTATCTTATTCCTACAACTTAAAGTTCATTCTCCTTGCCCTATTCCCAAACTCTTGTAAGGAATACCATAATCGAGTTGAATGTAATTTCCCTAGGAGTCTTGTGAATTATTAAGGATGTGTTTGGGTTTTTCCAAATCTCAATGAGAGAGTGACAAGAAAGCATCACTAGGATAGCAGCTTATCCCAAAACTACGAGATTGCTAAATCTCTTGAAACTAAATAATGCTCATTTCTTTCTTTCTTGACTAACACACAGTTCACAGAAACTGTAGGCTATACGATGTATACAAGGAAATTAAAAAAAAAAAAAACAAAAAAACACTTTCCCAGCAGGACCAATTTAACCCCCTGTACTTCCTGGTAACTAGCTACAATACAAAGTTCGGAATTTAGTATTCCTAAACTACAGGTCTTTTTTGCTTGTGCTAAATATCTACTACATTTTAATTCATTATACCACCTGGGACAAGAAGCATTTAAGCAGTATTATAGAATCAGAAATGCAGTACCTGTATTATTTTAAGAATAAAGGATTTCTCTCAATCAAGTATTATAGTAATCAAACTCTAAATTACACTAGCTTCTTTTCCCCGAAAGGAATTTTTCCCTTTTTTTTTTTTTTTTTTTTTTTGAGAATCACTGATCTTCACTCCCAATAGTAAGTTAAGCATTTAAGAGACATTATCCTTTCAAGATTCCAGGTGGCACTCAGTGCACCATTTACTCTGTACACATACTTAATATGTGCTGTTCATGCTGCTACACACTTTCACAATGCCATAAACAGAATTCAATAAACCCGAGTCTTCTCTGGGAAAGGCAAAGGTGACTTCCGACTAACAACAAGCAAACTGACACAAACCAAGTTTCTCATGCATTTGGCTTCATGACAAACCTGTTAAAGCATGGTGATTTTTGTTTTGCTTTTTTACTTTTTTGAGTGTCAGTCATCTGTTACCAATGTATTTTTAAATGTACACATGTAAAATTCTAAATAAAGACAAACAGAAACATCAGTACTGGTTCATGGATTTAAGAAATTAAGTAAATTAATTTGTATCTAAATGGAAAGTACTATCATGGATTTAAGAAATTAAGTAAATCAATTTGTATCTAAATGGAAAGTACTAGAAATAAATCAGGAACCCGACTTAAGAAGGCACTGTATATTTTCTGATCTTTTTTTACCACTTAAATATGGTTATCATGTAAAACTGTGGCAAGTGGCCCAATGCTCATAGTCAGCTGACAAGAAGTAATGGGGATGGAGTGAAGCAGATTAAAACATTAGTGTTCAACTTCCAGAATATTAATATCTCAAAGTATGAAAAACACTGTTCTAAATCAGTTTTTTTTTTTACATTATCAAGAAGAAGATGTTCTGTTTAGTAATTTAAATTTGATTTGGTTTTCATCACTGCATATATAAGGCAGTTTTAAATTAAGCCCACGTCAACCCAGGAAAATTTGCAGTCCTTTGACAGAAAGGAACCTTGCGCCAGAAAACCAAATCCTAATCTTTCTCCCATTCTTACTCAATCACTGGTCTTTAACTTTCATCATTCAACTCTCTCAAGACCTGTGGTATTTCAGAGGATATAACACCCTCTTAATGCAGCTTGTTTTTTTTGTTTTTGTTTTTAAAGTACAGCGTATGAAAGTAGTGGAAGGGGGTGCACAGAGATGACACAAAGAACACCTTTTTTTATTTAAAGGTCCATTATCTCTAATTTTAAAAATGAAATTTTCTCATTATCACTGGCTCAAGAGTTAAAGGTTTGGTTATCTTTAATTAAAAAGTATCAGGTACACAGAAAAAGCTGTGTGTGTGTGTGTGTGTGTGTGTGTGTGTGTGTGTGTGTGTGTATTATGAGTAACCTGCTAGCCTCATCATTCAAAGATTTGGTTATCTTTAATTTAAAAGAAGCAGGTACACAGAGAAAAAGCAGTGTGTGTGTGTGTGTGTGCGTGTGTGTGTGTGTGTGTGTGTGTATTATGACTAACCTGCTAGCCTCATCATTCAAAGGTTTCAAAGGTTTGGTTATCTTTAATTTAAAAGAATCAGGTACATAGAGAAAAAGCTGTGTGCGTGTGAGGGGGGTGTGGTGTGTGGTGTGTGTATTATGAGTAACCTGCTAGCCTCATCATTCAGAGGCAACATGCTGCGTGTCCAAATGGCAGGTTTACTTTTTCTAGCTACCTACAGTCAATAAAATATACAAGTGACATTTTTAACCTTAAAAGAATCATTCTTACATTTAGTACCCACTGGAACCCAAAGAAACTGACCAATGAATCACTCAAATTCCAGGTCTCATAATCAGAGAAAGGAAGCCTCTGTCCCAGAGGAGAAAAAAATAGGCTGTAGTTATTTTTTATAAACAATTAAAATAGTAGGAAAAGTATCAAATATCTCAATTCGCTAGAAAACAAAACGCTGAACAAATGTATATTACCTTTGCTGTTACCTTAAGTTTTCTAATTTTCTATATTTGAAAAAAAAATCTATTCCTTAACTGACACAACTTCCTTTTAGTTATTCTTTCTGCATTTATCAGCCCTTCTAAATCATTACACAAGATATGTTACTTTTAAACATAAGTACCTGTCACTTAAGCTAAAGAAGTAGATGCAAATAAGAATGTTTCAAGCCATTTATTTATCTTTAGGAAGCGATTTTTGCCAACATATAAGAACGATTTTAACATTTACTTTTATCTTAGTGTTACCAGTTAACAGTGCGGTGGTCAGGGATGATAACTGCTTCTTACAAAACATAATTTTACCACTGTGAAACTATTTTTTAGACTGGCTGTGACTTGCCTTCCATTTAGTCATAGTGTATAGGCTGATCAAACAAGAGTGGCTGTACTCTTCCTGCAGTCATAATTAATGAAAAGTTAGATGAAGTCGCATTCATTAAAACCTTCCTCAGATTTTCAAATAGGACACTGGGAAAAATAATCTAAGAATGACCACGCAGTATATATGTATTCTGACCGACACCTGGATGATACCAACACTTCCTTTCTCGGGCTAAGCAAACAGCAGGACCTGGGAAAAGGCGGTATTTTCAGCTCTATTATGTTTGTAGGTTGATTCCACTCTTCAAAATTTTCAAAGTTAACAACTGTGCTTTCACGTACCCTACATTTATTTTAAAATAGAAGTGTTACATGTGCCATGATTTAGAGTCTAAATGTTAGCTACAAGAAGAGGAATAGAGTTATCTTAATTTCATACAGAAAATGTATTTCTTTAAAATGCCAAGGTATTTAAAAATCATCCTTTTTTAGTACATTTTTAGAATAGACTTTTAGAAAATTATTTATTTTTCTCTACTACCATTATTTCCCTGGATGTAAGCAAATTTATTTTCATTGATCACTAAAATTCAAACATTCTCTTCAAGCCGCCTCTGACAAATTTCACAATTTCCTCTTCGAATTTCCTCTGAGACCATCACACAGGGAGCAATAGTTAACAAAACTGCAGGCCTCTATATCCCCATTCTAGCAATCTTTTGCTTAAATGTTCAAATATAATTCTGTATTTTAAGTAATCAAAATTTCCAATCTTGACAGTGATCTTTTAGTTTAAGAACATCTACCATAGTAGAAAAATCTGCATGTGTAAATTAATAAGATTTCAGTCATTTCTATTCCATTACTCTGAAAAGCACTTTATAGTCATTTATTCTGTACCATAATTGAGAGCTTATTTGCCAAAAATCTAATGGATTTTTTAATTCATTTTAAATCATCCTGGCAAAAACTAGCAGATTTTTGAACAGGGGTGTTTAAACACTTTCCTTCAAAAGAAAATGTAAAACTCTGCAAACAGATTGTAAAGGTAACACTAAGATTTACATAGCACACCTTGCTATATTAGAGATTAAAAGATTAAATCTGTTGAATTAGACAAATTTTAAGAAACGCAATGATCAAATTCTCTAATAAAAATTGCATGGCAAAATACTGAACTGCCAGAAGAAAACTACCAGGGGAAGAGTAAAGATTTAAGTCTTCTCAAGTAAGCATAATTAAAACCTATATCCAGTAAGACAAACATTTTAGAAAACGCCTAAGACAAGTTTTGAAATGGCTATGCAAAATATACCTTTGATTTCCAGGTACACAGGATTTTATTAACAAAGAACTGGCCGGGTGCAGTGGCTCACACCTGTAATCCCAGCACTTTGGAAGGCTGAGGCAGATGATCACCTGAGGTCAGAAGTTTGAGATAAGCCTGGCCAATATGGTGAAACACCATTTCTACTAAAAATACAAAAAGTAGCCAGGCATGGTAGTGGGCACTTGTAATCCCAGCTATTCAGGAGGCTGAGGCAGGAGAATCGCTTGAACCCGGAAGGCAGACGTTGCAATGAGTAAAGATAGAGCCATTGCACTCCAGCCTGGGTAACAAGAGTGAAACTCAGTCTCAAAAAAAAAAAAAAAAAAAAAAAAAAACCAAAAAAACTCCAGTATGGTGAAATATATTGCATGGTAAATTTTTCTAGGCAAATAATTTCCTTCAGAAATACATGTTTTTCATAAAAGCATTAAACAATAAAGCAAAAAAAATTGACTTAACTGAATTAGACTGTTCCTAAGTCATTTTTAAAATGTTTATATAGGACCATAAACTATACATTTAAACAGAATTGGAATCTTCCTATAATGATGCTACTTTCACATTTTCCATTTCTAAACATTGTTACCCAGATATCTTTGATATATGTTGGCAAAATGACACTTGCATGACTCACCTAAGTATATTGATAGTTTTATGATAGGGTTATAAGGGAACTATTTTTGCAATAATAAATGTTAATAAAAAGTATATAAAAGGCCAGGTGCAGTGGCTCATGCCTGTAATCTCAGCACTTCAGGAGGCCAAGGTAGGCAGATCACAAGGTCAAGAGATGGAGACCATCCTGGCTAACACAGTGAAAACTTGTCTCTACTAAAATACAAAAAGTTAGCTGGGTGTGGTGACACAGGCCTGTAGTCCCAGCTACTCAGGAGCCTGAGGCAGGAGAATTGGTTGAACCTGGGAGAGGGAGGTTGCAGTGAGCCAAGATCGCACCACTGCACTCCAGCCTGGCACCTGGTGACAGCGAGACTCTGTCTCAAAAAAAAAAAAGTATATAAAATATTTACTTCAAATTTTACATAATAAAAAATGTAAAGTACAGCAGTAAGTACTGACAAGAACCTCTAGAGTCTTCACGAACATGACTTAAAGACTTCTTTTTTGCAATGTACAATTGGACCTTATTGTTCTTTTTTTTCTATTTAGGCTTTCTAAGGAATATATTTTTTAAAAACCAAATTCTCTCAGAAGTATAAAAATACTACATTGATGTTGTCACAAGTGTTAATTCTTAAAATTCTGTGAAATGGTTCAAAAGGGTCTCTTCAGACTACATTAAGAATTGAGGCCAGGCACAGTGGCTCACTCCTGTAATCCCAGCACTTTGGAAGGCTGAGGCAGGCAGATCACCTGAGGTTGGGAGTTTGAGACCAGCCTGACCAATATGGAGAAGCTTGTTTCTATTAAAAATACAAAATTAGCCAGGCATGATGGCATATGCCTGTAACTCCAGCTACTCAGGAGGCTGAGGCAGGAGAATTGCTTGAACCCGGGAGGCGGAGGTTGTGGTGAGCCAAGATTGCACCATTGCACTTTAGCCTGGGCAACAAAAGGGAAACTCTGTCTTTAAAAAAAAAAAAAAAAAAAAAAAAATTGAGACTACTGTTTCACTTTATAACTAGAATCAATGGGTTGGTTTTAAACTAAGGGTGCCACTTGTAGAACAAGTTAGGCATTTGCACAGTTGTAAAAGCAACTTGCAAACGTTGCTCACATTAAAGAGTATCTTATCAGGTTTGGTTTGCTTGCTTTTTTAAGCAACATGGTCTTGCTATGTTGCCCAGGCTCCTAGCCTCAAGCAATCCTCCAACCTCAGGCTCCCAAAATGCTAGGATTATAGGCTTGAGCCACCACACCCAGCTGGTGTTTCTAGAGGATTATTAATACACACAATTTAATAAATAGAAATGCTGACATACCCAACTTCAAGTAAGAGTGAACTCCCTCCAAAAAAGTTTTGGCAGTTTCTCAGTTACTGCCTATTTAAGATATACTTATATAATAAATAATACCAATTCTTTTTATAAGATACCACACAGTTTTCATAGGAAGCATAGCTTTACCAGCGAATACATAGTTTTCAGAGTAAACAACTATGCATATAAAATAATTTCATAAAGGTAACTACAAATGCTAAAATTACACTTAAGCCAGATAATCATTAAGTATGTTAAGTTTACTACCAAAGACAGCAGCATACTGCTTGAGGCTCAGATGTAGTCCTAAACCCAGGGAATTGGTAAAAATTAAAATTAAAAAATGACTAGGTCATCCACTCGATTCTCATACAGAATGGTTCCCAATAGTATGTGACTTAATTTTAATTTACCCAGTTTAAAATATTCTTGGTAATAACAGATTCTTATTGCTTTGCTTAGAAGCCTATTAGCAGACTAGTTGGTATTGATATAATACGGCAGTTAATTGTACCTTCTAGATTTGGGAAACCAGGCTGCTCTGCACCAATTCTATAAACCTAATTAGATAATGTAAAGTTAATTTTTTCCTCAAGTTTCAGTGTACCAGTTCTTGTATTCAGTAAAGAGAATCAGGTCTCCCTGTCGGCATATTTAAATGCTTCTCGGGAGCGATGCTTAGACACGCTATGAAGGCTGGGGAGCCCAGAAGGGAATTTTTAACAGTGCAGAAATGAGAACATTTCACATTTGAAAATATTCAGGATTCTTAGCAAATGAAGCAACTGAAAGTTAGCTCTTCCCTCTCCAAAAAGATGCAGGCCCTGGGTGACTGCAGTTCAAGTTGTCTCAGTGTTGCTTTTGGGATCACAGGGCTGAACTAGAATTAAAAGGTAAACCTCATTTTTAAAAGCTAAGAGTATTGAAATGCTGAGCACACAGTTTTGCTATTCTGTTTTTTTAATACACTTCAGTCAAATTAATGTACTAAAAACTGAAAATTGCCTAATGTTATCAGAATAAAATTTCTTTTCCAACTTTAAATATAAATTACTTTTCTGGTCACAGCTTTTCAAATCACAGGGTTTCAGACTTGAGTGAAAAAATGACTAATATGTGTTGCAATATCTAGCTTACATAGTATTATATATTATCACAACTAAAATATGTATACATAGGTGTCCGCACACACACACACACACACACACACACACACACACACACACAGAGTTGTGGGTAGGGAAAGGCAGAAAGGCACATAGTGATGGTAGCCCAGATATAACCAAAAACCGGTTAAGTTCCTCTTTGATAGTTACAGTTCTTTAATAAAACTTCTTCCCTATTGGCATTTTCCCATAGTGAAGACAACCATTCATGACCTGAACTTCTTTATCATCTAAGCCAGTTTTCTTGGGCCATAATATTTACTGAGATGCCAATGACAATGCTGTTATAGTCCCTCTCTAGACCAAAGTACTACTGGTTAGCTTTGCAGGCAGGTAATGCTTTCACAGCCACTTGCTTCAGCTTTCATTCTAATCAGTCCTCAAATATTGTAACACTTACATTTGTTGGTGGCCCTGCCCTTAAAAGAATTATTTTTGCTCATGGTCAGGCAATATTGTCCAAGTCATTTTACTTCCATCTATGCCTTCCTCATCTCTCCCCACTAATCTCCTATAGCCTAAAAGAAGGCATTTTCCATGTTTCTTGCTTCATACACATATTTTTCTCCTCCATCCACACAGACTCCTTTAACATACCAATCAGCTCCCTGAGCTTCAGATACCACCCTCCAGCCAATGAAATGCATCCACTTCTGATTCCATTCTGAGCTCCATCTACCTGGTTAGACACCTTCACTCGACTGACCTGTGATCTATAAAATACTGTATGTCCAAATCACATTTTTCATTTTGCAGCCCCCAAATCTATATAACCTCTAGACTGGCACCCCTCAAAGCAGGATCACTGGACCAGCAGCAACAGCATCCCCAGGGAACTAGCTAGAACTGCAAATTATCTGCCCTACCCTAAGTCTACTCAATCAGAAATTCTGGGCATGTGGCTGAGTAATCTGTTTTCTCACACCCTGTAGGTGATTCTGAAGCCTAAAGAAGTTTGAGAGCCAGTGCTTTGGACAGTTGTATTCCTCCTAAAGGCATCAACATCCTTCCTTTCCTTTACCATCAAGAATGATTCCTCCTCCCACTAGGCAATTCTATTATACTTCCATCATCTCTCCCTCTATATTCAGTTTCTAAGTCCTCCATAGTTTACGCTTCATTATATCCTTCAGACATAATTCTCTCGTCATTGAAAACTAGCTTGCAGTGTTTCCAGATTATTCCTTATAGCCCAGCTCTGACATTCAAAGTCTTTCATAGCTCAGATTCTATTTATCTAAGGTCCTCTATTCCATTCCTCTCCACCCAATTTTCCAGCCATGTAGTCCCCAGGATTGGTCACAGTCATTTATGCTGTTGCACAGTCTCCTCTGTCTTCATCTCTCCAACATGTCTTTTTATAACACAAGCCCTCAGACAGCAACCAGCCCCATGCACTAGGTGCTGCTTTCCCTGTAATCCCACAGGACTCTGTGGACTTAACTAACACAGTTTTGTTTTACCCACCACAACTGTTTACTTATGCATCTGGCCCACACACAAACTGTGGCCAAAATGGGTTATTACTCATTTTGTTTATCTAGGAACATACATTTTAAGTGAGACACCCATATAACTTACCATCCAACCCAAGACACTTCTGAGAGTGAAAGGATAATAATGGCTAATGGGCAGCAAATGTAAACTAAAACAAATAATCACCCAAATAACAGACCACAGGAGCCACACACCCCCATCATCTGAGTCCTGACTACATCTTCAAGCAATTCAGAACTGTACTCCCTCCAAACTGAACAAACTCCAGACATACTGGCTTCAAACCCACGCTTCCACCCCATTCTCTTTTTTAAAAAAATTTTTTTGAGATGGAGTTTCGCTCTGTTGCCTAGGCTGGAGTGCGGTGGTGCAAGCTCCACTTACTACAACCTCTGCCTCCTGGCTTCAAGCAATTCTCTTGCCTCAGCCTCTGAGAAGCTGGGATTACAGGCGCCAACACCTGGCTAATTCTTGTATTTTCAGAAGAGATGGGGTTTCACCATCTTGGCCAGGCTGGTCTCAACCTCCTGTCCTCAAGTGAGCTGCCTGCCTAGGCCTCCCAAAGTGCTGTTATTGCAAGCGTGAGTCACCATGCCCGGCCTCCCATTCTCCTTCATATTACCACGTATAGATGCTCCTCAACTTACCAGGGTTACACCCTGCAACAAACCCATTGTAAACTTGAAGAATCATAAGACATCTTAAGTCCAGATGCTCTCAGACATATGACAGGGTTACACACAGATAAACCCATCGAAAAGTCAAAAATCGTAAGCTGAATCATGGTAAGTCAGGGACCACCTATATTGTCTTCAGTGTTTATCTGAAATTATCCTGCTAGCGTCTATATATCCACCTTTCAGTGTAGTCCATGTGTACTTGCTTGTGTTGTTAAAAACTGTAGTGCAAGATCAGAGAACACAGCTCTGAAGTTAGAACACCTCAGATTGAATCCTGGCTCTACAGTTAAGTGAATGACCTTGGACAAAGAGTTCGCCTCTCTATACCACACCAGTCTCATCTATAAAGTGGGGATTCCATCAAACTTGCAATACAGGGTGATTGTTACAAATAAACAACAAAATACATGTAGAATATTTGGCCCAAAGTAAGAATTCAATATATGTAAACTATTATTGTTGTTATTACTGAAATCCTTAATTTAGCTACTTTTCAGATTGTACATTCATTCTTATGAGAATCGAAATTCAAAATATGAACAAAGACAATTATCTAGTTTGAAGCTGAATAATCACAATCATTTTCCTGCATTCAATAGCTACTCAAATCTTGCTGACCAACTTTTTTAATAACTCGTTAGAATTTCCACATATTCTGTTTACAGATGGCTCAAGCTCAGAATTTTGCGTTTCATTCATGATGCATTATTTTCTCTCTTCCTGTTTCTCCAATTTACTATTGTCTGATCTAACACAGTTTATACAGAAACCCAAATCGTATTCCCACACGTTATCTCCCATCCCATGCAACCAGCCTAAATCACAAAACAGACTGCTGTTCGATAGTTTCCATTCTCTCTTTACTAATAATTGTGCACTCCCCAAAAGGCTATTTTAAGCCTTCTCCATCTACTGGTTTGACTATTGACGAAACATATCCTTATGACAGTTCTTATATTACTTCTTTATATTGCTACGGATTAAGGATTAGCTCTCCCCCACCCCCGACTAGATTGTGAGAGCAGGAACTTCCACTTTAGGTGTTCTTAGTGTTCTTTATGGGGTCTTAGGGAGGGGAGGATGAAGAGAGGGACAGGGGCAAGGAGGTGGTAACAGGGCTGATGCCTGACTCACACAGACCACTGGATGGGAAGTGTTTCCACAGAAGTGATAAATATAGCAATTCTTAGGAATTCACCAAACATTTCCAGAATATTCAGACCTATGTAGGAGACATAAATGGATGTACTTTAGTTTGTATGAAAAACATTTAATATGTGCCTTCCATAAAATCAGCACCAGGAAAGATGGAGGAAATAATAGGAAACATGAACCCTGCCTTCAAAGGGCACATAGTCAGTGGCTGGAAGCCTTGTTTGGTTTAGAGGACACTTTAGGAAACATGAAAGCTTCTGATTATCAACCTAGAAAAAAAATGCAGATGCATACAAAAGTTCAAATTAATTTCATGAAGTCTGTAAACCCCAGATTTCTCACACCTGGTGATGTGAGAGTTTTATCATTATTACGTGTGGGGGGAAAAGAGGGATGGGAGACTGAAAACAGCAAAGAAAACAAAAACCAATCTTAAGGCGTGTAGCCTGGAAAACAGAACAGTGACCACTTAAGACACCACACTTTCACTAAGTGATAGCTCCATCCCTAATAGTATAAATGGAGCTTCCATTTGAAATATAATCTTATGTTCAAGGGCAGAATTCTTCAGGTTACAACTGATCATCACTGAGATAAAATGGCTTTGGAAGGTGGAACTTCACTGTCAGGGTCATCAATTCAGACACTAATCTTCATTTAAGCTGTATTCCTTTCAAACCTGTTAGCTTGCCTATCACATAAAACCTTTTGGCCTAGTAGTTCCTGAATTAGTCCTACTATGTACACCCTGAACCTAAGTGGCATTAATGACTTGACTAAAGTTGCATTTGGGTATCCAGAGAGTCATTAGTTTACACACAGCTTCTCACCAGTACTGAATGTTTTAATACAAGGGTCTCCAATCCTGGGTCATGGACAGGTGTCAGTCCATGGCCTGTTAGGAATCAGGCCGCACAGCAGGAGGTGAGTAGCAGGCTGGCAAGCAAGCATTACTGCCTGAGCTCCGCCTCCTGTCAGATCAGTGGTGCCATTAGATTCTCACCGGAGCATGAACCCTATTGTGAACTGCCTGCAAGGGATCTGGGTTTTACACTCCTTAGGAGAATCTCACACCTAATGATCTGACGTGGAACAGTTTCATCCTGTGACGGAATAATTGTCTGTGGAATAATTGTCTTCCATAAAACCGGTCCCTGGTGTTAAAAAGGTGGTGGACTGCTGTTTAAATGGGTCTGTCAACATTTCCTTTAAAAACCTTTATTTTCAGAGGCTTATAAGTCAACTGTAGACAGTCACTCAGGGCTGAAACCTGAGATAAATGGTGTCAGTCTGAGACATATCATAATCCATTTAATTAAAGGAACTTTCTGTGCTTTGCAAGTCTAAACAGATAATCTTAAGAAATGCTAACCTTAAAATATCCAGAGGACAAAGACTAAAACAATAAAGCTTCTCATAATAATAAAATACAAGAAGGTATACATTTTGCCTTCAGAACTTTCCATAATGGAACAAATAATCTGTCATCTGAGGTCTCCTGACACCTTCACTATCACAGCCAACAGCCAAATCCTGATGCCTTTGCATCTTTAGGAGCTCTTGAATCAATTTACTTTTTTCTATCTCTACCAGTCCTGGTGGGGGTTGTAATTATTCAGGTGGGACATGTGTTTGCTCCTACCAATACAAGCAAACACAGGTCCCACCTAAATAATTACAACCCCCACAAGGACTCCTGCTACCTCTTCTGTAGACAAATACATACTTTCTGTAGGTAGCCAGAGTGATCTTTTCAAAACACAAATCCACTCTCCCCTACTTAAAATCCTTCAATGCCTTCTCACTGCACTTAAGATCTATCCTTAGCATGGTCTACAAGACCTATGCTTTCCTATGTAGCATCTTTCTACTTCTCTTCTCACTCTCCATGTTACAATATTTATCTCTTAGTTTCTATTTCACCCATGCTACCTCCTGCCTCAGGACCTCTGCACAAATGCTCCTTCTCAAGAATGCTCCCACCCACTTCCAGATTAACTACTCTTCTTGAAATGTTCTGATTTCACCTCAAAAGTCATCCAAGTAGGCAGCTAGGCAGACATGAGCAGGGCAGGAAAGCCCCTCTTCCCTGCCCCCAACCAGGAATGTCAGGCAGTCATCAGGTGATGATCAGGCAGTTATTAAACCGTCTCTCTGAAATATTCTTGGTGGCAGCTAACACCATGGAAAGGCAGCCTCCCAATAGATAGAAAACACCTAAAGCTGGTGATTAGCAGGTTCCCGATAAGATCTCAGGAGTTGGGCGAGTGAGTGGGCTCCAGTACGTGCCCTAATAGGCAAAAGGGCAGCTTTTAACTGGTATATGATCTTCCTCTAGGAAGGCTCAACTAGTGAGAGAAAAATGCCTCAACTGAGCATGAGTACAACTGCAGTGAACCCACTGCATGGAGCCCCTCCCCACTGCTGGCAGGCCTCTGCACATGCAGACAGACCACCCCAAAGGAAGAATCAGGGGAAAGAAATGCAAACCCCAGAATCAGGCCAATGTATAAAACCCTGAGTCCAGGGTCAGATGAGGTACCTGGATTTCTCAAATCACCCACACGGCCCTCTTCAATGTGTACTTTACTCCTGTCCATTCCTGCTCTAAAGCTTTTTAATAAACTCTCACCCCTCCTCAAAAACTTGCCTCGGTTTCTCACCTTGCCTTATGCTCCTCTAATAAATCCTTTCTTACAAGGAGGTAAGAATCGAGTTGCTTCAGACCTGTATGGATTTGGTACTGCTAACAGGCATTTCTTCAGGTAAGGCTTTTATGACCAGATTCCTCCATTTTCTTGCCCTCTATGGTGTTCACTATGAAAGCACGTAGCACAATTTTAATCTATATATTTGTGGAGGTTTGATTACTGTGTGGTTTTTACAAGATCCATGAGATTAAGGACAACTATTTTCTTAAAAACTAGTACCATGCCTGGTACATAATAGGCACTTGTTTAAATAAATCAATATTTAAAATCACACTAGAGAATATAATCAAAAACGTAAGGTCATTTTTCACATCATTCACCTGAGAGAAAGGGCAAGAGGCCCAGAGACGGAAGGAAATACGAAACATGTTTCTTTTGTCTTCACTCCACAGGTGGGGAGACCTTAAACCAGGAAATAGCACAGATGCGAAAGGACCATCTTAAGTCGTCTAGGCTGTAACAGACTTTAGCGTCTGAAATATTCACAGTTCAAGACAAAAACTGGCACAGGGCGGATGGAGCCACAAATACAAGCTTGCTGGAGTAGAGGCAGAACCCAGACCTGGCAAACTGGATCGTTCAGGTCATTTAAAGGGATCCAAAAAAGTCCATATGTAGATCAGCATTAAAGACAAGCAGAGATTTCACAATGGGTGGAATATTTGCAATGATCACCTAAGTAAAAGAACCACAAGGGGGAGGAGAAACTCAGGAGTCCTCCCTACAGGATTTGTCCTTCTAGCACTGTATCTTAAAAGCTTCCTAGGTTAGTCTTTATTAAAGGGAGACAATAATCCCTTATTTATGCTCTCATTATTCATAAACTACACTTTAAATTGCTTACATTACTATTTACCTGGGAAGCCAATAAAATGGTCTTTCTTGCTCTTCTGATACCCAAGCATTCTTCTTAACGTTAATTATGTTGAGTCTTTAAAATCTAGCTTTTGTCTTTGATAAATGATAGAAATTACACTGGATCCACTGAGAAACTTTACTAAGTACACTGAAACAAACCAAAAAAATCAAGATATCATCACTATATAGTATTGAAATGGGCATATGGCTCATCCTTTATTCGCACTAATAAAACATTCCACGAGTTGGCAAGTGATGCTGCTGTTCCACCACCTCTTTCAAAAACCATCTGAAGGGCGGGACATTCTGAACCTAGTTTTGCCAGTTTTTCGTCAGTTTCTCTCCCAGAAAATAGGGGGTTAAACATTTCCAGCTGCATGTAAAAAGCCATCTGATGACTTAAATATCCTCAATTGCAATTTTCAGTTATCCTTTGTTAATAAGTCATATCGAGAGGAAAATCATAAAAAGGTCAGCATCACTCCATGAGCTGAGAAGCTTAAAACCGCAAACGTACTGAAAAGGAAAACTGATACTTTTCATTACCATCAATTCAGATTACTTAGATGGGAATCCACCCCAGATATTACAAAGGGATTCCACTGCTGTAGAGACTTCAAATACTGAAACTTAAAGAGATTACATCTCATCTCATGATATAGGCAAAGAGCTGATAATGGGATCTCCTCCTAGGATTCTTACTCTTGAAAGGACGCCACAAGCCTTTCTGCCCAACTTCCTGACGCTAACTTTCCAGAAGGAAAGTTGATAAACATGACATAGAAGCAATGCTGATCACATTTGCAAAAAGCACTTGACAAGAGAGAGCGACTCGACTCCTCCTGCAGCCTCGACACCTCGGCGTTCGTGAGCCCCTCACGCCCTCTCCTACCCTCCCTGCCCGGGGATGAGGAAGCAGCGGGCGCAACGGTTCATCCAGGAGAAAGCAGGTCAGGGTGCGGGCGAGGCCGCTGCGCGCCGCCAGCTGCCGGGTCAGTGAAGCCGCAGTGGCCGCGGCCACTTCCCCGCGCGGCGCGGCTCCGGGTAACTAATGCTCCGAGGCGCCTGACTAAACCCTCCAAATCCAGGGAATGTCAGCGCTCACACTCGCGCCCTGGGCGGCAGACAAATGCGTCCCTGAGGAGCCGCCGCCAGCTCCGCGCCGCCGCTCCCCTCGGCGTCGGCCTGAGGTAGCCGGCAGCAGGCGGCGCGGGGCGGCCGGGCGCCGACACAAGTTAGTTTTCCGGCCGGAGCAGCCCTGCGGCAGCCCGGGAAGAGGAACTGCTCCTCTCCCCCCGACAGCGCCCGAGCGCCGCCAGAGCAGGGGCTTCCCCGGGCGCGGAGTCGCGGACTGGGAACTGGGGGCGGCCGGCGGGGCGGGGACGCCCCTGCGCCATCTCCCGCCAACCGCCCCTCCCTCGCCCGGGGACGCGAGGGGGACGCGCGGTCCGCGCGAGGCCTCGGCGGCTCCTCGCACCCCGGCTCCCCGCCGCCGGAGTTGAGGGGGAGGCGCGCTCTCCGTAAGAGCCGGAGGCGGGGCGCCATCGCCCTCCCACTCCCGGGCGGGCGGGCCGGGGGAGCCCGGAGCTGCGAACACCCCCAGACGGGCGGCAGCGGGTGGGAGGCTGGATCGAGGGGCCTGGTCCACAGGACCGGCGGTGGCGGCAGCGGCATCTCGCCTCCTTCAGGCCTGTACGCGCCACAGGCCGCAGCCTGGACCAACCCCGCGTCCCCCGGCAGCGAGCGCGGCAGTCCCGGCCCCCAAGAGTGGGACGCCGGGCGGCCGCAGCCCCCAGGACCCGGCTCTCCGCCCGCAGTCCCGGCACGGAGAGCGATCACCCGAGCCGCTGCCGCCGCAGCGCGAGTGTCGGCGGCGGAGCCCGGGGCGGGGAAGAGCCGAGGAAGGGGCGGCGAGGGGGCGGGCCGGCGGCGGCCAAGGGGACGGGGTGCGCTGGGCTCGGTGCCCCCTCGGCCCGCGCTTCGCCAGCACCACCTGCGGAGCCGCGGTGCCCACGCTGTGCCGCGACCCCGCCGCCCCCTGCTCCCGCCACATGCGGGCAAACAAAACAAGTTGCAGGTCGCTGCCGCCGGAGGGGGCCGGGCGGTTCACTCACCCTCATCCTGCTCAGCGGGCTTGGGTCGTCCGGCCGCGGGGTCAGGGAAGACCAGAGGACCACTAGCCCCAGGAAGCTTCCCACCACCAGCAAACTGCGTAAGATGAACCCAATCTTCAGCCTCATCTTCCTCCGGCAGCGAGAGACTCACAGCCCGGCGCAGCCGCCGCCACCGCTCTCCCCTCCCTCCTTCCCCCTCCTCCGGCTCTCCTCCTCCTCCTCTTCCCCCCACCCCTACCGCTACGGCTGCCGCCCTCTCCGCTGCCTGCCCTTTCCAGCTCCAGATCCGGAACTCCCCTCGTCTCTCCCTTCCCCCGGGCTCTTCCCTCCACCCCTCCCGCGGCCCCCTCCCCTCCGGCGGCCACCGCAGAGCTCCGACCGACCCGGGCGCCTCGCTCTTCCTGGCAGCCTTCCTTTCTACCTGCCCCCTTCCAGATCCGCAGTCTCTACTCTCCGCGCAAGCCCCCTTCACAGCCCTCCTGCTACCTTGCAACTAACTTGCACTTTTCCCAGGTCTGGTCCTTAGCCTTTGCCCTGCAGCTCAGCTGCTTAAAGCCTTCAGATTCCCAAACTTTTATTGCAATTATGGACCATTACTCCGTCCCTAACGTCTGTGCCCTCCGGGAACCCCTGACCCGCCGCCCCCTCCGGCGGACTTGGAGCGGCTCTTGGCTGCACCTCTTCCCCTAGACCCACTGCCCTGAGCCCCCTACCGAGAGGCTTGCAGGAAGCCAACCAGGAAGTGGGACTACCGCTGCTGCTGCAGCAGCAGCTCCACGTGGCTGATTTATAGTTTAAGGGCTTTTTTTTTTTCTTATTGATTGTTCTTGCTTTTTCACACGGCTCCTTAAGGTGGTGGATTTGTAACCGAAAGGCCCAGGTGAGATGTGCAAATATCACTGGATTGGAGGAGCACACTTGGAAATCCAGTATTTCTTTCTCTTGAGCTAATGAAAAGAAAGGCATTCGTCTTACGCCAATAAGCAATACCAACCTTGTTCACGGGCTGGTAAGTTTCAAATGCGAGGATCACGGATTTCAGGTTTTTAAAATAACTCCACCCTCATTGCCTCCCTTAGACCTGATTTTTGCCACTTGATTTCTGCTTTTCAAAGGTCTTTTCTGCCTATGTTACCTAAATTACAAAGGAAAGGATATTGGCAAATGTTTAGCCAAATTCCCCGCCTTGAGGAAATAATTTTTCTGCCCATATCTCCCAATAAAGATGCCTATGACTTTATACCAGAGTGTATGTAATTACATTATCAGTGAACTATATCCTAAACTGCTAATTTAAATCGAACAAAACGTTTTAAGATTTTATCCAGAGTTTTTTTTTGTTGTTGTTTTTGTTCGTTTGTTTTTGAGACAAAGTCTGGCTCTGTCGCCGAGGCTGGAGTGGAGTGGTGCGACTTCGGCCCCCTCCGCCTCACTGCAACCTCTGCCTCTGGGGTTCAAGCAATTCTCCTGCCCCAGACTTCCGAGTAGCTTGGACTACAGGTGCATGCCGCCACACCCAGCTATTTTTTTTTTTTTTTTAATTTTAGTAGTGTCGGGGTTTCACTGTGTTGCCCAGGCTGGTCTCCACTCCTGAGCTCAGGCAATCCACCTGCCTCGGCCTCCAAAAGTGCTAGGATTACAGGCGTGAGCCACCGAGCCTGGCCTCTCTTAAGTTTTAAGATGGTGAAAGCTGATTCTTTTTTCTCATACTGTCTCATATCTGCAAGTTTTTGCTTTAAAACAAAACCCAGTTATGTAAAGTTTTAGAATGAAACCTTTTTAATCATCAAATAGATAAAGAATTCTACCAGACTACCTTCATGTGCATTTTAGCTTGGCTTGCAATAGGTAGGGTATCTGGGAGTTCTGCAGATACTATAATTTCAGAATTTCCAGAAAATATCTAAAGTAATGGGTTCCGGAAATGTAGGATGGATTGTCGTTAGGTGTATTATTAGTTGGCTGAATGATTGTACACCTGTAGAAGTCCACTATATAGAGCACCTGGAAAGAGGGACTGTCAAGCATTAAACACAAATCACTGCTTGATTCAGCATTTGTATCGGTCCCTTAGGTTAAAACCAATTTTTTAACTGGAAGCTGAGAGAGATTTCTCCTAAGACCATTTTTTGGTGAAAAAGGTCTAGAATATGTAGTTCATGAAGTATGAATCTGCCTGGTAATGTGATATGAAAAGCAAATGCACCATTTTTTGCTGATGATTCAGGTCGGTGTTGGGACCCAGGAGTCTCCTGTTAATCAGTACCCTGATGATTTTGATCCCGGTAATCTGGGCACCACCTTTGGAGAAAAACTGAAAGGAAGCAGGGTTGGGGGTTGGGAAAAGTCTTATGTAGATAATTTTGGAAGGCAGGAATAGGTCCATTTATAGACTCAACTTGAACTGTTCAGAAGTGGGGTGTACTCCTTTATTTATTTTTTGAGTCAGGGTCTTGCTCTTATCACTCAGGTTGGAGTGCAGTGGGCACATTCATAGCTCACTGCAGTCTGGAACTCCGGGGCTCAAGTGATCTTCCTGCCTCAACCTCCTGAATAGCTAGGACTACAGGTGTGAGTCATAATGCCCAGCTATTTTTTATCTTTTTGTAGAGACAGGGTCTATTGTTGGGTCCTGTTGCCCAGGCTGGTCTGAAACTCCTGGCCTCCAGCCATCCTCCCTTTTTGGTCTCTTAAAATGCTGGAATTACAGGCATGAGCCACCATGGCCCACCTGGACTCCTTTTTATAGGAGACAGAGACTGGGCTGGAAATAGGTAACTTACAAGGCATCTTACTGTGACCATAAGAGAATAATTTCATTTGAAATCAGCAGCTGAAGTCCACCTGAATAATTAACTCTTGAATTTCTGCTATTTTCACAGGGGAGACAGTTTTTTGTTATTAAGAAAGTAGGAAGCTTGATCCAGCATGGTGCCTCACACGTAATCCCAGCACTTTGGGAGGCCAAGGTAGGTGGATCACGAGGTCAAGAGATTGAGACCATCCTGGCCAACTTGGTGAAACCCCGTCTCTACTAAAAAATACAAAACTTAGCTGGGCATGGTGGTGCATGCCTGTAGTCCCAACTACTCAGGAGGCTGAGGCAGGAGAATTGCTTGAACCTGGGAGGCGGAGGTTGCAGTGAGCCAAGATGGCGCCACTGCACTCCAGCCTGGCACCTGACAACAGAGGAAGACTCTGTCTCAAAAAAAAAAGTGGGAAGCTTTATTTTTACTATTATGAGCGTAGCTGCACAAATATGCAAATGAAAGTGATACCTATCATCAAAGTATTGGGAATGGTTCTTTTAAGGTCCTAGTATTCTGAGAACATCCTGCCACCACCACCACTACCCTCCCCTACCTTTAGTTTTACATGTAGAGAACTTAAAATATGTGTGAAAGAGTATATAGTTATATAGTTGTATATTGATTAATAGGTATATAGTTGTAAAAGTTCATGTTTCTCTGAGACCTAATAACATTTAAAAGAAACTGCAAGTAAACTAACACAGGAACAGAAAACAAAATACTGCATGTTCTCAATTATAAGTGGGAACTAAATGATTAGAACACGTGGACACGTAGACGGGAACAACACACACTGGGGCCTATCAGAAGGTGGAGGGCAGGAGGAGGGAGAAGATCAGGAAAAATAACTAATGGGTACTAGGCTTCATACCTGAGTGATGAAGTAATCTGTATAAATCCCCATGGCACAAGTTTACCTATGTACCAAACCTGCACATGTACCGCTGAACTTAAAAAAAAGTACAAGTATACCTTAAAACATATGCCCATTGCAATATTTGCTGGGAAGCAGACTTTGTAGAGTTAACAGAACTCTGTTTAGAAAATGAGGAGCTACATTCAAAGCTTAGTTTATGATAAATCACGTATGTCTCTGATCCTAGGGCTTTTATCTGCTAAACAGTGATTATAATACTCAACCTTACAATGTTCTCAAAAGGAATAATTGAGGTCAAGTACATGTACAAATATAAAGTACAGTTAGTGTAATGGGACAAGTCTCAGGTGTGTGTGGCTATACTTCTTGTTTTATGAATGCTGCAGTTCCTGGGATAATAGTCACTAAGGAAGAGGGTAGAGACTAGAACTGAATGAGATGGACACAGAGATCGCCAAGAGAAGCGTCGTCCTCTGCCAAGTCATAGAGTCATGTGTGGTGGATGGTGACATGGCGTATTCAGCTCAGAGTCCAGCTGGGAGCTCAGAAGCAAGGTAACTGAAGGGAAGAGAAATTTCTGAGCACCTAGTGTGTGTAAGATGATTCACATTTATTATTTCACCTAACCTCTACACAGCCTGATGTGAGTATTACTGCTGTTAAGCTGGGATTCAAAGCAGGTTTTTTTTCTAACCTCAGAATTCTTGCCAGACTGGACTAGCCTTTTGGGTCTGGAACATAAATATATTCAGGCACTGTAGTGTGCAGAGGTCAGAGCCTAAAGCTTTGTTATTTTTTAATTTCTCCACCATGTCAACTCTGTTAAAGGGAAGCCCACCAGAGGGAATTGTACCCATTTTAGGGCTACACTCCCTTGGGGCTCTCACCAGGCTTGCCTGTTTTTTCTATGCTGCAGCCAACCTGAACTTCTAGGCTTCTACATATAACTCACTTACCTTCAGGCCTTTGTACAGGGAGTTCTTTTTGCCTGAAATACTTCCTGACATCTTAACATTACACTTAGATGTCAGTTACAAAAAGCTTTTTCGAGTCTCTCTCACATGTCCCACTCCACATTCCTATGTCCCTTCCCACCAATGTACTTGGGTAGGCATCCTGCTAGGTGCTTCCACTGCACCCTCTGCTTCTCCTTTCCTCATGATTACCACTATATTGTAATTACTTAATTTCTTTTTCCTATACCCAGATAAAGATATACATGAAGGTGGAGCCTTGTCTAACTAGTTCGTTTTTGTTACCTGTGTCTGGTATGTGGAAAGAACTCACTGAGTATTTCTTGGTGGAATGCTGAATGAATAATGGGATTGAAAATATAAAAGGCAGATGAAACTTAGAGGAGGGTTCAGGTTTACTTCAATTGCTATTCCTCCTCACCGGGAGGTTTTTCTTCCAAGGATAAAGCTTTGGAGGTTTTATTAAATTAGCAAAGTGATTATTTTACACATGTTCATCATCATCAGTTGATAGGCTGTTGTTTCCCTCTTACTCAGCATCCTACTAAAGCTACTCAGAACTAAAAAGAAAGGGTAGTTTTAATTAGGGTTCATATTTTTGTATGTACTGAGATTTAAAAAAAAAAACACATACACACACACACACACACCTGCATTGAAATGGGAACATGCAGCCATGGTGAATTATTTGCAAACAAATTTCAGTATTAACTATGTCTGGTTGCCAAGAATTCAGGTTAGAGTCAGTGACCTCTAAATTACTAAATATCCTATCACCTATTCTATAAGCCGTTTAATCACTTCTTTTTAAAGAAGAAGAACACCATTGGTGGTATCTTTAAAGGAAGATACATTTTATAGTTTAGAGAATAATTACTATTGGCTGGGCATGGTGGCACAGGCCTGTAATCCCAGCACTTTGGGAGACCAAGGTGGGCAGATCATGAGGTCAAGAAATTGAGACCATCCTGGCCAATATGGTGAATCCCTGTCTCTGCTAAAAATACAAAAATTAGCTTGGCGTGGTGGCACATGCCTGTAGTTCCAGCTACTCAGGAGGCTGAGGCAGGATAGTTGCTTGAACCTGGGAGGCAGAGGTTGCAGTGAGCTGAGATCACACCACTGCACTCCAGCCTGGTGACAGAGCAAGACTCCGTCTCAAAAAATAATAATAATTACTATTTAGATATCAAGGAAAGCACAGTTTAAGTTTGTTAAGCATTTATTAATTTTGTGTACTGTTCATTAGTTATCGCTTACTGCTTAACAGATTACTCCAAAATTTAGCACTTTGAAACAACAAACATTTATTCTTTCACACAGTTCCTGAAGTCAGGAATCTAAGAGTGGCTTAGAAAGGTGGTCTGGCTCAGGGTCTCTCATGAGGTTCTTGCCAGACTGTCAGCTGGGGCTACCATCGTAACCAACTGGGCCTGGAGAATTTGCTGCCAGCGGGTAGGCCTCAGTTCCTCACTGGTGGGCGGTGGAAGGCTTCAGTTCCTAGTCACATGGGTTTCCCCACAGGGCTACTCATGACATGGCAAGCTGAATTTCCCCCTGCATGAAAGATCTGAGGGAGAGAGAGCCCAAGGCAGAATCCACAGTCTTATATAAGAAATACTCTGTATACTGCCTTTATCTGTAAAATGAAGGTGTTGGACCAAATGATCTTTAACATCCTTTCCAATACTGAAATTCTGAGATTTTCCTATGATGTTGATGTGTGATTGAGACTTAAATTTGTGCTTTCATGTGGAATACTATGAAGTAAAATTCTGCCTTTGTACTTTTTTTCTGACATGGGGTAATATTTCTATCATAAGCTTAAGAGATGGATAATTCCTGAGTTGTGCTCATCTGGAATAAAGAACTGTTGTCAAGGGCTTCCATTTGATGAGGTTAAGGGTCTCTTCCAGTGTTTTCAAAGCAAAAATACTTATTTAAAAGCCCTCGGAATTCACATTGTAGAACATTGCCTCTTCATAATTTGGTACTGTTTTTGGACTCCCATAATTCAGAAGTGCTCTTCTGATTTAACCATTTGTTTCAGAGGTGATTGAAACGGATTTGTCTCTTACCACTCTTGTTTAAAACCTCTTCAACAGCTTCCCATTGCTCTTAGATTTAAGCCCAAACTCCCCCATTTATTACAAAGCCTCCTTTGTGAGCTTGCCTTTGCTTGCCTCTGCAGCCCCATGGCTGGTCAGTTATCCCCCCTTTTCCAACTTAAACTATAGCCATGTTGACTTTCTCTCCATTTCTGAAATAGGCCAACTTCCCTCTCACGTCTAGACCTTTGTGTATGTTATTCTCTTGCTTAGAACACTCTCTCTGTAGTTCTTACACTAACTCCTCTCCCACAAACTCCCTGATAACTCTTCAGATTTCAATTTGTACATCAGTTCTTTCAGAAACTTCTAATTGTTTTCATCCCTCTCACCCCACTGCTAGGTTAGAAGACCCTGCTTCATGTGTTCAGAGCACCCTGTAAAGTTCTCCCTCAGAGCATATAGAGCCCGACTTTATAATTGTTTATTCAGTTGTCACCTTCATTAGAACAAGTTTCTTAAGGGCAAGGACCATGTTAGAATTTGGCATGTGTCTCTGGGTGTTGACAGTGCTTGCAACAGAAGAGATGCTCAGTATTAAGAGTCTGAACGAGTGAAAATAGATTTCCTGTGTGCACTGTTTTAGGCCTAGGTAAAAGGGAGTTGCATAGCAAAAATACTAATTTAAAAGCCCTCAGATTTCACAACGTGGAACACCACCTCTTCATAATTTGGTACAGTTTTTGGACTTCTGTAATTTAGAAGTCCTCTTCTGATATAAGAAGCATCCTTTAATAGCTCTTAAAAGGTAATAATATCTAAAGGTTTTGCAGAAGCATTTTATAGGTAGACAGTTTTGCCTTTATTTGCATGTTGGGAAAGAAGGGTATAGTATTGTACCTTTTACCTGACCAAAATGAGTACTATAATTCCTAGATAATAAACTGATAGCTATTTGAAACTGCCTGTCAGCTCACTGAAGGGAAAATGCATTGCTCAGAACCTCACATCTTTTATGTGGGAACTCAGTACCTACATGACAAACTAGTCTCTCTGTGTTACTGTTGATAATCTCTCGGAGCATGACCTTGAAATAATGGGTGAATGGAAAGAAACTCTGTCAGTGAAAGGGCCAGAAAACCTACCCAGCTATATGCAGAATAAGAGATTTGGCTAGACTCAAATTTCTAATTTTCTTTCAAATGCTCAAATTTCTTAAAATTAAGATATGAAATGCACTGAAGAAAGACTCAAGTTCTCAGCAGGGTGGTTAGTTAAATGACCTGAAAGTTTTCAAAACGGGTATTTGTCATGGTGTTACTGTAAGTCCTCTTAGAGTTTGTGTGCATAAACCTCTGCGTCAGTGACCAGGCTGGTTTCAGACAGTTACCAATTTGTTATCACATCCATCCAGAGATCCTGCTTATCTAGCTATGCCTAGAACCTGACATTCTTTATTGTGGGAACCTGTAAGACAAAGCCTCTCCGTTGTTAATACTGATTATCACTTAGATCATAACTTTTACACAACAGGTGGAATAGAAAGAAACTATGTCAGTGAAAAGGCCAGAGAACCCATGCTGCCATATGTAAGATGAGAGGTTTGGCTAAACCACATTGGGCATAGCTGGATAAGCAGGATCCCTGGAAGTGTGTGAAGATGTGTGAGCAGGAGAAAAAAGTCAGGGAGGAGGGGACATTCCTGTGCTTGACCATCTTCTGAAAGCTTTTTGATTAATTTAAATAATATTGGGTTATTTTAGTAATGGACTATGTCTACAAGCCTTTTTAGGCATTTGAGACGAGATAAACAGTTACACACAAATAAACTGAGATTTGTGTATTGTACATTTTACCTGACCAAAATGTAGTCTTACAGAGTGATTATGATGCAGAGAGATTTTCCCAAATGATCCAGGAATTAAGAGACTAGACAGGGACTAGAGATCTGTTAATTCCAAACCTCTTATTTCCCAACTATGCCATCCTGCATCTTGCTAATATCCAGAAATTTAATCCTTTTTTTTTTTTTTTTTTTTTTTTGGAGACAGTCTCGTTTTGTCACTGAGGCTGGAGTGCAGTGGTATGATCTTGGCTCATTGCAACCTCTGCCTCCCAGGTTCGAGCAATTCTCTGCCTCAGCCCCACAGAGGAGCTAGGATTATAGGCGCCTGCCACAACATCTGGCTAATCATTTTGTATTTTTAATAGAGACAGGGTTTCGCCATCTTGGCCAGGCTGGACTTGAACTCCTGACCTCGTGATCCACCTGCCTCTGCCTTCCAAAGTGCTGGAATTACAGGCATGAACCACCATGCCCGGCCTTGTCCTTTCTTTAGTTTCTAACAACTGAACAATGACAGGTAAATTTTCTCTTTTATTTGAACATGTGGCTCTGCATTACATGACCATTTGGAGAGCCACAACAGAGAGTTGTGAGCCAAGAGTACTGATCTTCAGGGGAGCTCAAAATACTGCCATTTAGGTAAATGTACCTTTTGGCATGCTGCAAAGAGTTATGAAATTTGAATTATTTTAATTACATTTCTTTTTGGAGAGTGATGTTTGAGGACTTGGTTTTATGAGATGACTTCTCTTTTCAAACCATGTAAAATGATTTTTAACAAATGGAGTCCTTTTCTATGATCCTTTCCTGTATATTTTTAGATATTTGTATTCAACATTTTTTGAGCATGTGTAATGTGCTAGTCATTGTTCTAGATGCTGGAGATAGAGCCATAAACTAAAAGCAGAAAACTTTGTCCTCATAGAGTCAGAAAATAAGCCAAATATGTATATTATTATATCTTGTTATTGAATAAACTGCTATATCACTACATGCCAAGCCTTCTTCTAAGAGTATACAAAGATCAACTGATTCATTTAGATGATCACATTTGAAGATAAATGCAATAGAGAGAAATAAGCCAGGGAAATGCAATGTGGAATGCTGGGAGGGGGTAAGGGGAGGCTTCCATTTTATAGTCTGAGAAGATAATATTTGAACAAGTCCTGGAGATGAGGGCACAGCCAAGTGGGTATCTGAGGGGAGATGGTTCCAAGCACAAGAAGCAGCAGATGTGAGGCCCTGACGCAAGAATATTCCTGCTTGTTTGAGGAAAAGCAAGGACATGAGGACAACTGTAGCTGAGAAAGTGAAGGGAGAGCATTAGATCATAGTAAAGACTGTGGCATTTATTTAGAGTGACAGGGGAAGTCATCGGACAATTTGGTGCAGAGGTGGCGTCATCTAACTCACATCTAAATAGGATCACAGCCTCTGGTTTCTGGGTTTGGTTTGGAAAAGAAAAGGATAAAAGCAAGGACCAGTTAGGAGGCTATTATGGTAGCATAGAGTAGGTCTCTAACAGTAGAGATGGATAGAATATGTCAGAATATGGATATATTTTGATTATTCTTCAGCTACGATGGTTCCAACTAATTAGGCTTCTTGTTTTGGTTCCTGGCTCTCTGTAAATAGTTAAAATAATAACCTGTAAAGCAAACTTTAAATGCTCTGGTATCACACATTATTTAAATAAACTATGCAAGCAATTACTTGGTGTTTTGTTAAACATCTCTGTTTAGATTTTCATATGTTAATATATTTTCCTTTTTTTTTTTTTGAGATGAAGTTTTGCTCTTCTTATTCAGGCTGGAGTACAATGGCGCGATCTCAGCTTACTGCAACCTCCGCCTCCTGGGTTCAAATGATTCTCCTGTCTCAGCCTCCCAAATAGCTGAGATTACAGGTGTGCACCACCATGCCCAGCTAATTTTGTATTTTTAGTAGAGATGAGGTTTCACCATGTTGGCCAGGCTGGTCTCAAACTCCTGACCTCAGGTGATCAGTCTGCCTCTCCCTCCCAGAGTACTGGGATTACAGGTGTGAGCCACCATGCCCAGTGTATATTTTCTCTCTCTTTCCTTCCTTCCTTCCTTTCTTTTTCTTTTTTTCCTTCCTTCCCTTTCCCTTTCCCTTTCCTTTCTTTCTGACAGAATTTCACTCTTGTTGCCCAGGCTGAAGTGCAGTGGCACAATCTCAACTCACAGCAACCTCCGCCTCCCCAGTTCAAATGATTCTCCTGCCTGAGCCTCCCCAGTAGCTGGAACTACAGGCATGTGCCGCACTCCCCACCCCCGGCTAATTTAGTGGGTTTTTTTTAAGTAGAGATGGGATTTCTCCATCTTGGTCAGGCTGGTCTCAAATTCCTGACCTCAGGTGATTCGCCCACCTCAGCCTCCCAAAGTGCTGGAATTACAGGCATGAGACACCATGCCCAGCCTATATTTTCAAATGGAACAACCTGTATTTAGAAATCAAATCTCCTATGCAACAATGGCAGTTTAGGTGCCAGGATAACTGATCTGACAAAAACAACTGAAAATGACAGGTAAAATATTTTTTAAATGTTTTTAAGGGTGGGTGCGATGGCTCATACCTATAATCCCAGCACTTTGGGAGGCTGAGGCAGGTAGATAACGAGGTCAGAAATTTGAGACCACCCTGGCCAACATGGTGAAACCCCATGTTTATTAAAAACTCAAAAACAAGCTGGGTGTGGTGGCTCATGCCTGTAATCCCAGCTACTTGGGAGGCTGAGGCAGAAGAATTGCTTGAATCTGGGAGGCAGAGGTTGCAGTGAGCCAAGATCACGCCACTGCACTCCAGCCTGGATGGCAGAGCTAGACTCTGTCTCAAAAGAAAAAAAAATCTTTTTAAATGCATCCATGGGTAACAAGAAAACAAAGAATGCTAAGATCAAAGACTGATAAGGTGGGTAACCTGAGCACTGAAGCTGGCTTTTACCTTATGGGCTTTGGCCAGACCTGAGGAATCTGAGTATCATGTATATTCTCAGTTTGTGGGTTTGGGAACAAAAAAATAACTTGAAGGCCCTCCCCAAAATGGAGAACCAAATAGGCCTGCCAAAACCAGGATTCCCAAAGGGCTGTGTCCCCAAGGTGAACTAAAATTAACTCATTCCCTCACCGTTTGAAGAGAGCCTCCCTCTACACATATTCACACCATCATCTAAGAAATTCATAATCATGAATTGGCCTTCATGTCAGGAATTCACACTATCCTCCCTGGCTCAAGTGATCCTCCCATCTCAGCCTCCCAAGTAGCTGGGACTACAGGCATGTGCCACCACACCTGGCTAATTTTTGTATTTTTTTGTAGAGATAAGGTTTTGCCATGTTGCCGAAGCTGGTCTTAAACTCCTGAGATCAGGTGATCTGCCTTCCTCGGCCTCCTGAAGTGCTCGGATTACAGGCATGAGCTGCTGTACCCAGCCTATTGTTTTACTTTTACTTTTTGATTTATACAGGTACATAGTAGGTATATATATATTTATGTATATATATATATATATACACACACACACACGTGGAGTACATGAGATATTTTGATACGTGAGTACAATGTTGTAACAATCACATCAGTGTAAATGGGGTATCCATCACCTCAAGCATTTATCATTTCTTGTGTTATAAACATTTCAATTATATTTTTATTTTAAAACATATAAGTTTAAAGTGGTTCCAGGCCAAAAATGGCACAGGTATCTGAAAAGCAAATACAAATCCTTTCTGCAAGAACTCCTTCACCTTATGCTTTGAATAATGTTTTGTTCATGTGGTTTCTAAAAAAATGAGTTACAGTTGACAATCACTGAACACCCAAGACATCATGAGGGAGAGCCAGCAAAAACCAAAAACTGCAAAATATGATGTGTAAAAAATTAGCAATTGCAGTTATCAGACACAGAACATAAAATAATATGTTTAATCCATTTCAAGAAGTGAAAAAAGAGGCCTGAAAATATGAGTAAATTTGAGAAAAGATCTAATTTCCAGAAATAAAAAATATAATTAAAAAATTTTAAATTACTGAATGCATTAAATTGCATATTGGAATTATAATTGAAATTGTCTCATCTCTTGGTTTCTGGGCTCCAGGTTCTTTATCTTTCTATCCATTCATTCTGTCTCTTTCACTAATTCAACTATCTCTAAAAACTATCTCTAAAAACAAGGTGTCATTTAGAATTTAATTTGTTCTCATTCTTTTTCTTGTCCTGAGTGTTTTGGTTTTTTGTTTGTTTGTTTGTCTGTTTGAGACAGAATTTCTTGTTGCCAGCCTCGAGTGAAGTGGTGCAATCTCGACTCACTGCAACCTCCACCTCCTGGGTTCAAGTGATTCTCCTGCCTCGGCCTCCCAAGTATCTGGGATTATAGGCATGCACCACCATGCCTGGCTAATTTTGTATTTTTAATAGAACCGGGGTTTTACCATGTTGGTCAGACTGGTCTCAAACTCCTGACCTCAGGTGATCCACCCGCCTCTGCTTCCCAAAGTGCTGGGATTACAGACCTGAGCCATCACACCCAGGCTTTTCCTCAGTTTTTAACCTCTTCCTGGACAAACCCATTCACAAGGCTTCAACTTCCATTAATATTTCCCACACCTAAACTTTTGACATGGATTGTTCTCTGAGCATTAGACCTACAGGACATTTCTCAATGGATGTTCCATTAGCATTTCAAAGTCAGCATTTCCAGAATAGAATTTATTTATTTCCCCACTGAATCATCTATTCTTTGTAGGCTCCTAGTTTAGCCATGGACACATGAAAAAGAAATTTCTAAGATCTCTTCCATAGTTTCCTCCACTTTTCCTCCCAGATTTACTTGTTACCAAGTCACGACCATTCTATCATTGATATTTACTTTTACATCTATTCTCACTGCTGTGATTCAGGGTCCCTTGCCATTTCCTTCATCATTTTCCTACCTTCTAGTCTCCTGTTTCTTAAAACCACAATTTCTAGCGCTACCAGAATTATTTTTCTAAAATGTAAGTTCAATCACATCACTCTTGGAGCAAAAGCCTTTAGTGGTTCACCCTTACATGTAGTCATTCATTGCATCCTGGGAAGTATCATCTCAAATAAAGCACTAAAGTACAGCGTCAGTGCCCTGGTTGGAGAACACTAAGAAGATTATAGCTTTTCATGGACTTTTTGATACAGAATGTTAGTAAACTAGATAGATGGCAGAGAAGGAGAACATCCTGTAGCATCATGTTAGGTAAATCTTTGATAGAAAAAAGTCTTAGGTGATGTGCACAGCAACCTACTCTCCTACCTTGCATTTGAGAAGTGCTAGTAAGTGAAATGAAGTAAATTCACTCAACGAGGAGACCACTAGATAGACGTCTTCATCTGAGATTAAAAGAAAAAAACATCAAAATCAGGCCCATAGAAAAAGTGCTGCAAAACAAATGAACAGAGGTTTGGAAGTTTTTAAAACTTAGAAGAACGTAAGTGAATAGCTGCTGTGAGGACTCCAAAATTTCGGGGGCTTAATGCAATAAAAATTCATCACAGCACAGTCCATTTCTCTCTGTGGGTTTTTCGAGGGGTGGGAAAGGGACTCTTTCCATTTGATAGATCTGCTGTTCCTGGGATGTCAAAGGCCTCCATTGATGCTTTGCAACTAGCTGGCAGTGGAAGGTGAAAAAGAGCACGTGCAGATCACTAGGAAGTGTTTTAAAAGTCAGGCCCAGAGGTAGGAAATGTCCCTTTTGCCCAAATTTTATGCACCTGAACTCAGCCACATGCTTATTGGTAGACGAATCATTAAACAGTATATCTGTTCCTTTATGTTTAAAAAAATATTTAGTAAAGGAAACAATGGACCATTAAGTAGAGAAGAAAACGTGATACAAAGCTAAACACACTCTGGTTCTAACTCTTTTAATAAAAGAAATCTATATATTTTTATTTTTCAAGAAACTGTTAAAAAATAACCTATTACCATTTTGATCTATCTCTGAATAGTGGATTGCTGGAAGTATTCTTAATGTTTTTCTGTACCTACATTATTAACAGTGAAACTATGACTTTTCAAAATAAGCATTACCAAAAAAAAAATGTAAAAGAAAGACAATGGTGTGTTTTTAAAAATATTTGTATATTTTCTAAAATTACCTATTGGAAGACCTTGTCCTCCTAGTAGATGCTTAATGAATATTCACTGATTGAATCATTGTACCATTGAATAGAATAATTAAGTGTAAATAGCCTACGAACAAAGTGTTAGGGAAGTTATTTCCCTAGTGACACCACATAAAATGTGATAACTGATGAACCAAATTACCATACTTTCTTCTTTATATGATTACCTTGATTTCAGTTTTATAACACTTAAATTATACTGTTAAGTGTGGCATTAATACTAGTGAGTTACCTATGTTAATGATTCCGGAACTTTATTCATATTGGTACTATGTATACAATTTTCAGGCCTACCTAAAGTAGCAATATACTATTGCTTTCATGTTTTTCATTAAAATTCCTTATTCTTATAAACCTAAATTTAGCTTTATATTAAACAGCAATACCCCTAAAATCACAGGAATGTATTGTTTCTACACATATTAAAATATAAATGTGCAATTATAAAAATTTAAAATCTTTGTGTTCTACTTAATCATCTTTTTTTTTTTTTTTGATATGGAATCTCACTATCACCCAGGCTGGAATGCAGCAGTATGATCTCAGCTCACTGCAACGTTCGCCTCCTGGGTTGAAGCCATTCTCCTGCCTCAGCCTCCCTAGTAGCTGGGATTATAGGTACCACCACCATGCCCAGCTAATTTTTGTATTTTAGTAGAGATGGGGTTTCACCATGTTGGTCAGGCTGGTCTTGAACTCCTGACCTCAGGTGATCCACCTGCCTCGGCCTTCTAAAGTGCTGGGATTACAGGCATGAGCCACCTATGCACGGCCTACTTAATCATCTTTTTGCCCCCAAGATTACCACACTTTAGGATTAACTGACTTATAATATGTTGTATTTCCCTATTTAATGTTTTAGGTTCAAGCTTGTTTGAGGACCATGAACAACATATGTTTTGCCCAGCTGGCATCTACTTTTATGATTTATGATCTAGTTTCATCATTTATGTTATATATGTAGGTATAGATACAGGTACCAAAAAGTGAATGCTTTAACAGGTGCTGTATGGGTTGATTTTTTCTTAAGCATGCCAGCTTTTTTTTTTAAACAATTAATACTCTGTCTCCCACCACTGCATTTTTAGTGAAAGTTCACCGATCTGACATAAAATGTTTTTATGGCAAAATTTTATAAGCTGATTAATTAGGGAACATTTTAAAAGTCTAGATTGCTTTTGTGTGTACATTGCTTGGGTGAGTAAAATAGAGAGGTTACTACTATTTCTTGAGATCATAATCCTCTTCTCAGAGAAGATAAGTAACCAAAATTAAAAAATGTTAATCAGGCCGGGTGAGGTGGCTCACGCCTGTAATCTCAGCACTTTGGGAGGCCAAGATGAGCAGATCACAAGGTCAAGAGATTGAGACCATCCTGGCCAACATAGTGAAATCCCATCTCTACTAAAATACAAAAATTAGCTGGGCATGGTGATGTGAGCCTGTAGTTCCAGCTACTGGGAAGGCTGAGGCAGGAGAATTGCTTGAACCCAGGAGGCGGAGGTTGCAGTGAACGGAGGTTGCACCACTGCACTCCAGCCTGGCACCTGGCGACAAAGTGAGACTCTTGGCTCAAAAAAAAAAGTTAATCATTAATTTTACACTTTAAATGAAGGGTTTTTTTTTTTTTTTAGATGATAAACAAAGGCAAGCTTTAGGTTTTGAGACACTTAAAAAATACAAAGGAGTTTACAGAATTGATCGAGGGAAATCCTTATGATAGAGACCTGTTTGGGATTTATGGGATGTCTGAAAATACGGATGTGGTTTCTAGGTTATTTTTGACTTTGTGGTTATTATGATTAAGTGTCTCATTTTCTTAATGTACAGTCTTAAGAAATGGTTGGGAGCAAGGCACGACTGGGTGAAGTCAGCAATCTAATAATTGAGATTCATACCCAAGTAGTTATCAAACCAAATGAATGAATAAGTTACACTAGGTAGGTTAAGGTGGAAAACCTATATAATTTTATTTTTCCTGTGTTTTTAAAACAAATACAAGCCTTCAGCACAAACCCCACCTACAGCGTCCATGCAGGATCTTGTAAAACAACAGCTGATAAATGAGCATTAGCATTCTTGTGGAACACAGACTCAGAATAAGCCCTTTGCTGCGTACTGATGGCTGTGAACACATAGGCTGAGCTATTAATTATTATTATGAATGAGATGTGACTGAGTTTCTATTATACATAGTGATTCCATCATGTGATTCAATTTATAGGTGTATTTTAATTATTGAACCAAAAAATGAATAATTATAAAGGATACCTAAGAAAAAATATCCATCTTCTGTATTGTCCTGTTAGTGAGGAACAGCGAATTGATTTTTTTCCCTTTTATGAAAAAGAAATATTTGCACATCTACAAGATAAAGAACAAGAAAATAGAAGAATGAGACACACTGGCTTTAGGCCCATAATAAATGTTCCATCTGCCCCACATGGCACGTGCTAGAACCCCGACCTCTACCTTCTAGAGCTGCAGTGATCACATGGCCTGGCATGCCATTCTCCCTCTCCAACAGTGTCTTCACATTTTATCTAAATAGCCTGTGTCATGTGTGTATTACCCTACACAGCCTCATCTTTTATGAAGTTGGATATAAGTTATAAATAATAGATCATGAATTTAGCCTGTTTTGACTGAGCTTGTTAGACTTTATATGGGAATCATTGAGACCTACAAATGTACGTTTCCATTGTTTTGACACTGAGGAATAATGGCTAGAGTTCATAAATAAAATTATGTAAATGATTCTGTTTTGTGTAAACTGCCAGGGAAACAACAGACGATGTGCCCCGTGGCCCCCTTTGGTGAGTAGGCTGGAGGAATCACCAGGTTGTACATCTGGTGAGGCAAAGAGGCAGACCCAGCCAACTACACCTCGAGCGGTTCCAACTGCACAGCCAGGGACACCGCTCCATGGAAAAGGCTGTTGTTCAGTTGTTGGCCTTTTCAGCCCCATTGGTGGGCAGCAGTTTTTCTCTAGGGTACCAAAATGTCCCTCTTCAATTTACGATACTGCTTGTATCTCTTAGCTTCACCCACTGTGATATGAGCAAACTAAATTATGCTATTTAACTTGCTTTGTAGGGGAAGAAAGGGACTAGAGTTAAAGCAGATGGCCACACGGTGGTAGTAATAGAATTTGAACCATTTCTGCAGACTCCCAGTCTAGAGTTTCCTTTACTCTACTGAGCCTCCTATTTCAAGTTGAAGACATGATTAGTTTGTTGGATTTCATTAACTATAAATTGAGCATGGGTGCTAGAGATATGATGATAGACAAGATAGAATAAATCTCTGATTTCCATAAAGTTTATAGGTCCATAGGGAAGACAGACATTAATTTATAGGATGAATGCTACGATAAAAGATATTTGTGATCTAGTACTGAATGCTGGAGGCACCTAGTGATACCTAGTCTACTCTAGCGGATCCAGAAAGGCTTCCTGGAACAAGAGCTGTTTAAGAGGACACTGGCAGGCCAGGCATGGTGGCCCACGCCTGTAATCCTGCACTTTGGGAGGCCGAAGTCGGCAGATCACCTGAGGTTGGGAGTTCAAGGCCAACCTGACCAACATGGAGACACCCTGTCTCTACTAAAAATACAAAATTAGCCGGGCGTGGTGATGCATACCTGTAATTCTAGCCACTCAGGAGGCTGAGGCAGGAGGATCCCTTGAATGCAGAAGGTGGAGGTTGTGGTGAGCCAAGATTGCACCATTGCACTCCATCCTGGGCAACAAGAACAAAACTCCTTCTCAAAAAAAAAAAGACATTGGCAGATGCATAAATATTACCCAAGCAAGGGGGGGGAGGGGTGGTAGAGTGGAAAGGAGAATGTGCAGAATACCTGAGGCTAGTTACAGTAATAGGAAGAAATCCGAATGACCGGAGTGAGTATTCCAGGATAAGCAGTGGCTAAACCCAGGATTTTAGAGGCAATCCTAAAGACAATGGGCGAGGGAGGAAAACAGACTATCAAGTGACTGTGTGTTGAGAGCTATAGAGAGCGCCAGGATTAGCTTAACACCCCAGAATATACAGAGTTCAGATTAGAGTCCCTCGCCTCATCTTATACTGTTAAGAATGCACATATATTTCTTTTCCTAGAAGAAGACTGGGTAAAGAGAAGCCAGTGCTCTCTTACCTGATGCTGTTCTTCAATTTATTTAATATATGTTTACTGAATATCTGGTGTCTTCAAGGGCAGGTACCACCTTGTACTAAGCACTATTGAACATTCAATGTACAAGTTACTATTTATCGAGTGCATGCTCATGACACGCTTAGAGTTGTGGTGATTATAAATGAAGTCATGGGCCTTGTTTATCATAATCTCATTGGAAGGTAGGACAAAACAAAATAAGCAACTAGGCCTCTCTACAAACAGGTATTATGTACACTGCTTAATGTTTTAATAAACAGCCAAGTTGATCTTGGAACTGTATCGAACAATAGGAGAATTTTTAGTTTTTAATGTTATTTTTAAAAGACTTAGTTTTTTGAGTTTTATAGTACAGGTACCAAATTAAATTTTGCTCAAAAATATAAGTGCATATTATGTGCCAAGCATTGTACCAGTGATGCAAATGGAGGGCATTGTTCCTTGCCTCTGAGAAGCTTGCAAACAAGTGGGAACTATAGCAATAAATATATTACAGTAGGATGTACTATGAAAATGTTAGATGTTACAGTAATGTGGGCAGCTTTGTAAACCTGTTTAGTTTATTCCTTCATACTGCAAAAATGAAAATACAATGCATTTCCTGCTTTTTTTTTTTTTTTTTGAGACAGAGTTTTGCTCTTGTTGCCCAGGCTGGAGTGCAGTGGGGCGATCTCAGCTCACTGCAACCTCCACCTCCCTGGTTCAAGAAGTTCTCCTGCTTCAGCCTCCCAAGTAGCTGGAAGTACAGGTGCCTGCCACCACACCCAGCTAATTTTTGTTATTTTTAGTAGAGGTGGGGTTTTGTCACGTTGGCCAGGTTGGTCTCGAACTCCTGACCTCATGTGATCCACCCACCTTGGCCTCCCAAAGTGCTGGGATTACAGGCGTGAGGCACTGTGCCTGGCCCATTTCCTGCATTTTTATTGACACAATTTTAAATAAAATGGTTGAAATCCAACACATTCCTGTTTTCTTCTAAAATGTTCTAAATAGAACATTTATTTGTCTAATAAAGTTATAAGAGTCATGAACCATTTCTTATTTGGAGAATTTGTCTTTTGGTAATCAGAAAATGAACAGCAAATTGCATTCCAAAAATGAAACTGTTTTAATCAGAAGGAGACATTTTCAGTGTGATGAGGCAGCTGTCCGCACAGGTTAAAGAAAATCAGCCAGTAAACTAGATCCCAGAAAGCTTTCTAAGAATGTCCATTGCTTTTTTTAAAAAAACAGACTTCATTCACATTACAAGCATTTGTATAGCTTGCTTCTTAAATGCTGTACACAGTTTTTCATATCTCAACATGGAAAGATTTCTGCTTTTCAGAATATGCAAATGTGTCATAACTCTTACATGTATTTTATTGATACATGTATTCAGTAAGTATTGAGTGACTATATCAGACTGAGAATACAGAATCCTGCCTACAGCCTGGAGAATCTGATGGAGTAATGAATAGTTGCAGAAGATATTTCTTTTGCTTGACCATTCTTCTCACTAATGCTTTTAACAAAAAAATTGAAGGTCATATTTCATTAGTATTTTCACATATCCCCTTTTGATTAGAATTTTCTAGAACACTGTTTTTCTAGGTATCTTTAATTTGATGCTATAATGGCTCACATCATGAACTTATCAAGGAAGTTTACTGCCATGATTCACTGTGGTGAAATTTTGTTTTTTGTTTTTTTTAAATGGAAGGAAGGAAGGAAAGGGAGGGAGGGATCGATTAACATAGCTACCTCTGAAGCTCTTTGTGGAAGATGTATAATAAAATAAGGAAAATTTTGGGGAAGCAGCAGAGCACAGAGAAGGAAAAGTGAAATATAGGTAGAATTGTACAACAAATTAGAATTATTTTTAACCAAGGTTGGAAAACAGAAGGTTAAAGTTAATTCAGTCTAGATAAAATCCAATTACATAACCTAAGGATTGAGAAGATCCAAAATTAAATATGTTATCAAGAGGAAATAATGTATTGCAATTCCTTAATTCAGTGATAAAATTTCAGCCACCAATTGCCCATATAAAGCCTACCAAGTGACTAGAATTATGTCTCTTGCCTAGATATAGGTCAATTAGATAAATGATTGCCAAGAAATAAGTGCTGTCTGATTTCATGAGTCATTTAATGCTTAATAACAAAAGCAAATCAATCAAGGGGGTAAAATAGCAGTTCTAATCTGTTGGTTTTGAGGCTTGAGATTTATTTAGCTTCTTTAATTTTGAAATCTCAGCATTAGAAATCAGAATGTTTCATTATATTTTTCTTCAAATAGTCTCAAGTGACAGTTTGTTGAATTTATAAAGTTTACATATGTAAATTTTAAAGTGAAGATTGTTTTACTTGATAGGTTTTAAAAATGTCGATTGCACAGAGGAAAGTGCTATGAATAAGAATTCACGCCTGCCTAGTACAAGTAGGCAATTTTAAAAAGCTCTACATCATTTTAAATATGCATTCTCTTACTTTTGGATCAGAACACCAAAGAAAGAATTTACCATTTAGACTTGCCATAAAGTTGCATTTATTGAAGACCCAGTATTTGAGCACAAGAGATTTTAATAATAGCACAGCCTCACTCAATAACTCACAGCAGCTCCAAACTAGTCCTTTCCCTTCATTCTGAGCCTATTGTCTACCACCCAGCTCAGAGCTTACTAGATAGCTTTAAGATTCAGTGAAGTCTCTTCTTATTTCTATACATTTGAAGGATAACTGTTTCAAGGCATAAAATACAAGAAAAGTATAAATTGAAGGACTGGTTACTAGGGTTTAATATTCTCATCAGAGCCCACACATCCTCCAGGGAGACTAATGGGGTAATATGTAGAGATATACGTGCTCACCAAACTCCATCTTTTTTTTTTTCCTGGACACATTTTTAGTACATTTTCCAAATGCCGTTGATGGGGTCCTGCCACTGAGTTCTAACCAATGGAAGTGATGTACAACAGTTGCAGGCCTGGCCCCTAGAACTCATCTTGCGTCGTCCACAAAGTTCTGTCTTGTCCGCCCATCCTATGCACAGAATTCAGGGAAAGGCTGAGGTCTAGGGGAGGGTGGGAAAGGCACGCCGAGGGCGTGTGCAGAATGGTTTTACCTCTCTTCCTCTCACTGCACTTGCATTGGACTGTGACTTGAGCAAGAAATTAACCTATTTTGCATTATACCCAATGCTTTAGTTTTTATCATTGCAGTTAATACTTGACGAATAATACAGTTGGTAAAGGAAGATGGTGGGTAGGAGAATGAGAAAGCAGATATCTCCACTTTACAGTTTGCCACTAATTCCATATAACTCACTGTAGAAATGAATTTGGTAAGAGTAATACTCCATGATAGAAGTGCCAGACATAAAGAGTTACAAAACCAATATATCAGGGATCCAATGTGGTTGAGTACCTTGCTATCATCCATTTTTCTCTTCAAGCAAGTTTTGTATATCTGTATCACATTAACCAGGACATATTTCTTGACTTGCCCCTGGGATCCAATAGTTCATTTATTCCATTTACAACATTTTCCCATTGATTATTGAGCATTATTATCCACATTCCATTTCCAAGTTTAAAAAAAATATTTTTTTCAGAAATTAATAACCACTTTTTTGAAATTAATGAATTTGGCAAAGAGATGAGAACAGAATTGATTATTCGAGCATAAAACTGTTATAAATGCCAGGTGCAGTGGCTCACACCTGTAATCCCAGCACTTTGGGAGGCCGAGGCAGACCGATCACCTGAGGTGAGGAGTTCGAGACCAGCCTGGCACTGTGGTGAAACCCTGTCTCTAATAAAAATACAAAATTTAGCCAGGCATGGTGGTGCATGCCTGTAGTCCCAGCTGCTTGGGAGGCTGAGGGAGGAGAATCTTTTGAACCTGGAAAGTAGAGATTGCAGTAAGCTGAGATTGTACCACACACTACAGCCTGGGCAATAGAGCAAGACTCCATCTAAAAAAAAAAAAAAGCTATTGTAAAGATTTTTTTAATTATTCTTTTGTTATTGTTAAAAATTAAAAATTTTTCTTCTCTTTTTTGTCTACCAGATATTATGTTATAATAATATAATAATCAAAACCAGTATAATGGTGTTGCTGTAATAGCCAGATCAATGGACTGAAATAGCCCAGAAATGAGTTGGGCATGGTGGCTCATACCTGTAATCCCAGCACTTTGAGGCCAAGGGAGATCACTTGAGGCCAGGAGTTGGGCAATATAGTAAGATCACTTGATCACCTGAGCACATAGATTGCTTGAGGCCAGCCTGGGCAACACAGCGAGACCTTGTCTCTACAAAAGATTAAAAAACTTTGTCAGGCGAGGTGGCACATGTCTATAGTCCCAGCTACTCAGGAGGCTGAGTTGGGAAGATTACTTGAGCCTGGGAGGTCAAGGATATAGCGAATTGTGACTGTACCACTGCAGTCGAGCCTGTGTGACAGAGTGAGACCCTGTCTCAAAAAATAAAAATAAAGCTCCAAAACATATTCAAATATATGCAAACCATTCTTTTGTATTTTTTTATACACACACACACACACACACACACATGTATATATTTGGGTATGTTTTCTGGACCTTCTGAGTGAACATTTTCTTCCCACTATATTGTGTTTTCTTCCCCTTTTTTGTATTCTTCTTTTAAAAAAATTGTAATGCATTAGCAAAGCCCCAAAATGGATCCCAGTGATTTCTGCCTCCTGGTATTCACAACTCACGTCTTGGTATCCACAGGCTTTGTGCCAGGGTTGGTCTACGCAAGCAATTGAAACGAGCAGAAGAGATGATGTGTCACATGGTATGTTGTTAGGTCATCAAGACCATGGCTTCCATCTTAGGCAGTCATACTCTTTCTCTCTTAGATCATTTGCTGTGGGGAAGCAAACCACCATATGACAAGACAATCAAACAGCCTCTGGAGTCTCATCTGGTAAGGAACCGAGGACTCCAGCCTGAGGACTCAGGCAAGGAACCGAGGCCTGCTGACAACCATGGAGCAAGCCTGGAAGTGGATCCTTCCTCAGCCTTCAGATGGGACAGCAGCTGGAATGACAGCCAAGCCAGTGCCACCTAGCTTAGCAACCCCCAGAGAACTAACTCTCGGTAAGATAATACATGTTTGTTGTTTTATGCTGCTAAGTTTGGGGGTAATTTATTATACAATAGATAATTAAAACACATAGCATAGAAATAAAATCAATAAAACCGGTGTGGGTCAGCAATGAGTAAATTAGATAATTAGATAAATTTTGACATTTCTGTTTCTATGTTAATTATTTTTCTCAGAATAATTTCCTATGGGTAAAATATGTTAAGAGTGGTTACCAACAGGACATTTTAAAATTAACAATTAGTTTAAGAAGCCAAGGCAGTTGGATTGCTTTAACTCAAGAGTTTGAGGCCAGCCTGGGCAACATGACAAAACCCTGTCTCTACAAAAAATACAAAAATTAACCAGGCATGGTGGCATGTGCCTGTAGTCCCAGCTACTTGAGAGGCTGAGGTAGGAGGATCAGTTGAACCTGGGAGGTCAGTCTGAAGTGAGTCAAAATCATACCACCTCACTCCAGCCTGAGCAACAGTGAGACCCTGTCTAAAATATATAGATATATATTAACAATTATTTCTGGAAACCAAAGTATAATCACTGTACTATTTCCCATTTTATTAAATGCAGTAAACAGTATTGCAATTTATTTGTGTTTATTTAAAAATATTTTGGAAATCTTTGGGAGAAAAGCTGCTTCAAATTAATCTGAAAACTATCATTTCTTTCTAGCAATGTGTAATAGCATAATGATTGCTTAGTAGAATTTCCTGAGAGGGACTGTAACATATATTTTAAGCAAAAAATTATAAACAAGTTCTTTTGCAGTACTTGAAGATCTTTTTTGTGAATATCTCCCATATATATTATGAAGATACATTTTTTTGTGACTATCCTCCTTATATGTATTATGAAGATAGGGGTTTTTTTGGTGAATATCCTCCTAATACTACTAGTATTGTTTGCAATCTGTTATTATTCTTAGCGTAATATTAAACTTCAGCAGATGACCTATGTGAACTCTAACATTCCTCCTTCTTCCATGCCCATATTTATCTCTCTAAAATCTTGTCTCGTGAACCAATATTCTACCTCTATTAGCTCAACTCTCCGTCATTCTAATTGAGGGAAAAAGAGTGGGAAAGTAAAATTACCACTGTGACTATGATTAAGACAACTTAGACCAGAAGCTTCATTCCAACCTCTGTGAAGCACGGAGAACACCAAGAAACACAGGCTGCTAGGAATTACTGCCTTGACTTTCCCTTGAGATTTCAGCCTTTCCAGTTCCCTTATACCAAGTAAAGCTTCATTGATTTGGGGCTTCACTAATTCAAAAATTGTTAGAGTTCACACAGGTACTTTACTGCAGTAATAAATGCAAAGATGGGTAAATCTTCTTCAACAAGTTCAGTTCTAGAATATCTCAGAGACATAACACCAAACCTATCAGTAAGAGAGAATATTTGCTGGTCATATACATATTCCATTTGTCAGATTATCTTGTTAATTTTTATCAAGTTCTGTCTTATATTGCATTTGCCAAATTGGAAGAATAACATAACTTTGACCATACGTGAATTTTTGTAAACCTTCTCAGAATACAAAGAAGGTTGAGGGACCAGCTTTTGTTTGTAACAATTCCATATCATATGATGCAGAAGTTACGAAGCTTTCATCAACAATTACTGACTACTTTCATTGTCATCCTCATGTGGGAGTTCTGAAAGACTGAGATGCATTCAAGTAACAGAGGAGAGTGCACAGTGCAGCCTTCTGTATTAAACAAAAGAATAAGAGAAAAATATTCACTTCTAACCAACGTGCAAGCAACAGGCATCAACACAAACAAAACAGGCACCAGCCACAAAGCCTTCAGGAATTCAGAAAAGGAAGATTAAAACCACAGTTTAGAGGAGAACAGTATTTTAAAAATACAATTTTATTTGCAACAGAATTTTTATAAAAGAAAGACATGCCTGAATAGACTATTAGCCAGATACTTCTTTACAAACTGAGTTCCAGACAGTGGTTCACTTTTAAGGAACTCCAATAGTACCATATCCAACAGTAAGCAGCTCAGTTCACAAAGTATTCTGCCAGTGTCACCATTCAGGCCAACCCAAACCATCCACAATTGATAAATTTCTAAATCCTAATGTGTTAAGAAACCATAAATGCCCACATCATTCCAGATTTATTTATACTTCTCAGAGATCTAAGTCAGTACTTTAAATCAATTACTCTATTACAAAAGGACAAAATGATTTACTTCTTTGACATTAAAAACTGAAATATCCAATTAGAAAATACTCTCCAGATTTATGATGGAAACTAACAGATAATATAAGAACTTCCTAAATTTAATGTACTATTAAAATTGCACCAATGGTCATATTAGCATAATTGTCAAAGTAAGATTCGGAAGACCTGAAAGTAATATTACTTCAGGAGGCGAGAATACAATTAGTAAATATTGCTCTTGTGATCATCACATGGTGGTTTACAAATCCCAGACTATCTCTCTTTCTCAACACATGGTAGGTTTATACTTTGTTGTGCACTTGGAAAGCTTTAAGAGACAGCGTCTCCTTCACTGGATCTGTTTTTCCCTCTGCTTTGTGATGGATAACATTTAAGATGACAGATACTTGGCCAGCAAAGATCCCTGGACAATTGCCAAAAGCAGAGTCCTGCTTCCAACTTGCAAAATAAATAGAACATAGCAAGAAATAGTTAAAAATTTGTATTTTAAGTTGCTCAGATTTTGGAGTTTGTTACCGTGTCACAACCTACTCTGTCCTGCCACAATGCCATATGCAAAAGTATGAAAGCACCTATCTGATTTTTGGACATCATAATTCTTTTTTTTTTTTTTTTGACACAGTCTCCCTCTGTTGCCAGACTGGACTGCAGTGGCACAATCTCGGCTTACTGCAACCTCCGCCTCCCAGATTTAAGTGATTCTCCTGCCTCAGCCTCCCGAGTAGCTGGGATTATAGGCACCTGCCACCATACCTGGACAATTTTTTGTACTTTTAGAAGAGATGAGGATTCACCGTGTTAGCCAGGATGGCCTCGATCTCCTGACCTCCCAAAGTGCTGGGATTACAGGTATGAGCCACTGCACCCAGCTTGGACATCATAATTCAAAAGTGAAATAAAGGCTGGGCGCAGTGGCTCATGCCTGTAATCTCAGCAATTTGGAAGACCAAGGTGGGCAGATCACAAGGTCAGGAGTTCAAGACCAGCCTGGCCAATATGGTGAAACCCCATCTCTACTGAAAATACAAAACTTAGTTGGGCATGGTGGTGGGCACCTGTAGTTCCAGCTACTCAGGAGACTGAGGCAAAGAAACCCTTGAACCTGGGAGGTAGAGGTTGCAGTGAGCCTAGATCACGCCACTGTACTCTAGCCTCGGTGATAGAGTGACACTCTGTGAAAAAAATTTTAAAAAGAGTGAAATAAAAACAGGTTCTCTGTCTCAGTTCTGCTTTCTGCTTTGCTTTATCAAAAAACCACTAGTAGTTGCTATGAGAAAGGTATCCCAAATTGTGTCAATTAATTTGAATAGAACAAAGTTGTGCCTACTCAAGTAGGACAGATGTTGCATATTATAATACACAGTGGCTGAAAGAATGTCAGGCAGCCTATTATACATTCTTCTGCATTTATTTATACTAAATGAACAGGAAAAATATTAGTCTATTTATTTTTAAAATTAATTAACTAATTTTTCTTTTTTTTAATTGTACTTCTAAGTTCTGGGGTACATGTGCAGATCTTGCAGGATTCTTGCATAGGTACACACACGCCATGGTGGTTTGCTATCTCCATCCCCCGTCATCTACATCAGGCATTTCTTCCAATGTTATCCCTCCCCAACCACCGCTGTCCCTTCCCTACCCCCCCACTCCCCAACAGACCCTATTGTATGACGTTCCCCTCCCTGTGCCCATGTGTTCTCATTGTCCAACACCTGCCTATGAATGAGAACATACCGTGTTTTGTTTTCTGTTCTTGTGTCAGTTTGCTAAGAATGATGGTTTCCAGATTCACCCATGCCCCTACAAAGGACATGAACTCAATATTTTTTATGGCTGCATAGTATTCCATGGTGTATATGTGCCACATTTTCCCTGTCCAGTCTACCACTGAGGGGCACTTGGGTTGGTTCCAAGTCTTTGCTATTGTAAACAGTGCTGTAATGAACATTCGTGTGCATGTGTCTTTATAATAGAACGATTTATAATCCTTTGGGTATATACCCAGTAATGGGATTGCTGGGTCAAATGGGATTTCTATTTCTAGTTACTTGAGGAATCACAACACTGTCTTCCACAATGGTTGAACTAATTTACACTCCCACCAACAGCGTCAAAGTGTTCCTGTTTCTCCACATCCTCTCCAGCATCTGTTGTCTCCAGATGTTTTAATGATCACCATTCTAACTGGCATTAGCTGGTATCTCAATGTGGTTTTGATTTGCATTTGATGATGAGCATTTTTTCATATGTTTATTGGCCTCATATATGTCCTCTTTTGAAAAGTGTCTGTTTATATCTTTTGCCCACTTTTGAATGGGTTTGTTTGTTTCTTGTAAATCTGCTTTAGTTCTTTGTAGATTCTGGATATTAGCCCTTTGTCAGACGTGTAGATTGCAAAAATTTTTCCCATTCTGTTGGTTGCCAGTTCACTCTGATGATTATTTCTGTTGCTGTGCAGATACACTTAAGTATAATTAGATCCCATTTGTCTATTTTGGCTTTTGTTGCCATTGCTTTTGGTGTTTTAGTCATGAAGTCCTTGCCTATGCCTATGTCCTGAATGGTTTTGCCTAGGCTTCTTCTAGGGTTTTTATGGTGTTAGGTCTTACGTTTAAATCTTTAATCCATCTGGAGTTAATTTTAGTGTAAGGTGTCAGGAAGGGGTCCAGTTTCTGCTTTCTGCACATGGCTAGTCAGTTCTCCCAACACCATTTATTAAACAGGGAATCCTTTCCCCATTGCTTGTTTTTGTCAGGCTTCTAAAAGATCAGATGGTTGCAGATGTGTGGCGTTGCCTCTGAGGCCTCTGTTCTGTTCCATTGGTCTATATCTCTGTTTTGGTACCAGTTCCATGCTGTTTTGATTACTGTAGCCTTAGAGTATAGTTTGAAGTCAGATAGGGTGATGCCTCCAGCTTTGTTCTTTTTGATTAGGATTGTCTTGGCTATGCAGGCTCTCTTTTGGTTCCATATGAAGTTTAAGGTGGTTTTTTTCAGTTCTATGAATGGGGTCATAGGTAGCTTGATGGGAATAGCATTGAATCTATAAATTACTTC
>CAUYLG010014915.1:0-19479 GCA_963573385.1 Cacajao melanocephalus | reverse complement strand
GTGGCTCCTCCGCCGGGAATCTCCTAGTCTGTGGGCAACAAGAATTCGTCTGAAAGTGCGGCGTCCACTCGCTCTCTGCGCTTTCACTGGGAGCTACAACCCTGAGCTGTTGTTAATCGGCCATCTTGGATCTCTCCCCCTTAAACTCCTTATTTTTCTAATGTAAAAATAAAGAGGTTATAATCAAACAGCTTTAAAAATAATATATCATACTTGTGATATATATTTTCTATTATACTATTTTAAACACATATATGTCAGTAGGAACTGTTTAGGTGCTGGGGATACAGTAGCGAACCAGAGAGTAACCCCGGCCCTTGAAGAACTTATATCCTAGTGGAGCAGAAGCAACAACAACTAAATAGTTAAAAAAAAAAAAAAGACTAGATTGGAAAGCAATAATAGTGTGGAGAAAAGTAAAATAGAGAAGAGGGAGTAGTGGTAATGAGAAGTGACATTGCAATTTTCAGTAATGTGGATAGATTAGACTCATTAGAAAGTGGGTATTCAAGAAACGACCTGAAGGACTGAGAGACAGAGCTATGTGAATATCGGAGAGAAAACATTTAACCTGGGGAAACTTTGTTGTGTTTGAGAAACACCAATAATATCAGTGTATCTAGAACAGAGTGAGAAAAAGTTTAGGGGAGTGGTTGAATATAAAGTTAAAAAGTAATGGGGCCCACCCTATTGGGTCATGTAGGCCAGGGTAAGCATTTTGGATATAATCCTGAATGAGCAACATTTCTTTGGAAAGTTTTGAGCAGATAACAAATGACATAGTCATGTTATCTAATTGCATTGGAAAAGGGTTATTTCTGTCTGAAGGCTGAACTCTGTTTGGGATGGGGGTTGAACTGATAGTCTGGAAGAGTAGAACGTTATCCAAGAAAAATATTTAATCAATTTAATCTGTTAAAGATACCTAAAATCCATAATGATTAAAATTCATTTCAAAACTGATAACCCAGTAAATATGGAATTATAATGTACTACAGTTTTATTAAATATCACTAATAAAACTTTCTATATAATCACTAAATGAGACAACTGCAAAATTTTTTTTATGCTCTTTAACCTGATTTTAGAAGAATTAACTGAAACTAGAAAGAACAGTAATTAGAAGTAGCTAAATTTGGAGATGATTGAGTTGTTATGTAGTAGGATTGTATATCTTTATCCAAAGTTATTTCTTCAAATAAATCTTGGATGCTAGTCTGATACAGAAAAGCTTTTAATGGCCATGGTTGCATGATTCTTTAGGATATCTTTTATGAAGATACTCTTATTACAAGACTTTTACTGATTTTTCTTTCATATTTACTTTCCCATGTCTGCACTGTCCAATAAAGTGGCCACTAATTATTCCTTGTATCTCTTGAACACTTAATTTGGCTAGTATGAATTATAATTTGCTCTAAGTGTAAAATACATGCTAAATCTCAAATATTTAGCCAGAAAAAATATAAACTATCTCACTGAAAATTGTTTTATATTGACTATGTGCTGAAGTATGATTGATTACATATGAAAATATTATTGATACATTGGGTTAAATAAAAATATTATTAAAATTACTATTTACAGCCTCATTTTATCTTTATTTAAATGTGGCTGCTAGAAAATAATTGTAATATTTTTATTGGACAGTGATGGTTTGACACCAATTGAACTTTAAAGCTAGTTTAGTTTTCAAAAGTATAATCCTTATACAAGAATAATAAGTAGAATAAGATAGAGTCAAAATAGACTTCATATATATGGTGATTTTGTATATGATAATGATACATACAATAATTAATTTCGGAATAGGTAAATAGTTCAATTAATGATAAAAGTACAAGTTGGTAGCTGCGTGTAAAAATTCTGGTTCTCTTTCTATGAGAATCGGAGTTTTCTGTAGTGTATCAACATTTAGAAAAAGAAATTTAAGGCAAAATGTCCACACAAAGAAACTTGATAGCCTTAGTATTTTGGCCCAAGAAAAATCTCAGTATTACCTCTGGCCTCAACAAATAGCTTCTACCTTTTTTTTTTTTTCCACTATTTCTGTGCCATGGTTATCTGTTTTCCTTTTTAACACTTTGTTATTCTAAGAAGTTGCATCAAGTATTTCTAAAAGAAACTATTACACATCAACTATATTTTTAAATAAATTCAACATTATAATGCCTAACTTCAAAGCTTCAAGTGACAGACTAATGCCGCTGATAACTTTAAATTGAGGCCAATGTTCACTTACCATTCCCCAAACCCTAGGATTCTTAAAAAGTATGCTAAATCTACTTTGTTTATGCTCTATAAATGTAACAACAAAGCCTTGATGGCAGAACATATGTTTACAGCATGGTTTACTCAATATTTTAAGCCCACTGTTGAGACATACTCTTCAGAAAAAGATTTCTTGTAAAATGTTACCGCTCATCGAGAATGCACCTGGTCACTTAAGAGTTCTGATGGAGATATACAAGGAGATTTATGCGTTTCTTGTGCCTGCTAACACAGCATCTCTTCTGTAGCCCATGTATTAAGGAGTAATTTTTACTTTCATATCTTATTTTTTAAACATTTATTTATTATACTTTAAGTTCTAGGGTACATGTGCAGATTGTGCAGGTTTGTTACACAGATATACACGTGCCATGGTGGTGGTTTGCTGCATCCATCACCCCATCATCTACATTAGGTATTTCTCCTGATACTATCCATTCCTTATCCCCCTACCCCCTGCTATTCCTCCCTTAATGCCCCACACCCTAGACCCCCAGTGTGTGATGTTAAGAAATATATTTTATAAGGTTATCGCTGCCATAGATATTCATTCTTCTGATGCAGCAGGGCAAAGTGCATTTAAAATCTTCTGGAAAAGATTCACTATTCTAGAGGCCATTAAGAATATTTGTGATTTATGGGAGGAGGTCAAATATCAACAGTAACAGGAGTTTGAAAGAAGATTCAAAGTCTCATAAATGACCTTGAGGGCTTCAAAACAACAGTGGAGGAAGTTACTACAGATGTGGTTGCTGAAATGGCATTATAAAACCTGAACTGGCTGAGCCTGGTGGCTCACTCCTGTAATCTCAGCACTTTGGGAGACCGAAGTGGTCTCCCAGAGATGGGTGCATCATTTAAGATCAGGAGTTCGAGACCAGCCTGACCAACATAGTGAAACCCATCTCTACTGAAAATACAAAAAATTAGCCAGATGTGTTGGTGTGCACCTGTAGTCCCAGCTACTCAGGAGGCTGAGACAGGAAGCTTGCTTGAACTCTCAGGCAGAGGTTGCAGTGAGCTGAGATCCTGCCAGTGCACTCTAGCCTGGATGACAGAAGGAGACTCCATTTCAAAAAATAAAAAACAAAAAAAAGATCTTTAACAAATGATGATTTGCTTCTATAGATGAAGAAAAATAAGTGAGTTTTTGAGAAGGAATCTACTATGAAGATGCTGTGAACATTGTGGAAGTAACAGCAACACAGCATTTAGAATACAAACATAAGCAACAAAGGATTTAACCTATTTCATAAGTTTAGTTAATAAAACAGCAACAGGGTTTGAGAGGATTGACTTTAATTTTGAGAAAAGTTCCACTGTGGGTAAATTGATATCAAACGGCATCAAATGCTACAGAAAAATCTTTTATGAAAGGAAGAGTTAATTGATGCAACAAACTTTATTGTTTTCTTAAGAAATTGCCACAGCTACTCCAACTTTCAGCAATCACCACCCTGATCAGTCAGCAGTCATCAAGGCAAGACACTCTATTGGCAAAAAGGTTAATAAAGCCAATTTTCTCTTAACAATAAAGAATCTTTTCATTAAGATGTGCACTTCTTTTTAGACATAAGTCCTCTTGCACACCTGCTAGACTATATAGTATAGAGTAAACATAACTTTTATATACACTGGGAAACCTAAGAATTTGTGTGACTTGTTTATTGCAATATTTACTTTATTGAGGTGGTCTGGAACTAAACCCACAGTATCTCTGAGGTATACCTGTAATACAAAAGGAAAACAAGAAACTTAAGAAGATATGAAAGTAGGTTATTGTTTGAGTCATCCTGAATAAATAACACAGCTGTGGTGGGAAGATGTCATGTGCCAGACCTAACATTTCTTCTTCAAGAGAGGAGTAAACAGGTAAGCAGTGATGGTGACAACGTGGAATTCAGGCTGACCTCAGTGACAATGAAGAAAAGTTTAATATGAGCATTCTATAGGAAGCATCTGGGAGAAGAACTGAGGAAAGGCAGGATGTTAACCTTTCATTTGAAACGAGTCATGTCATCTGGAAAGCTTCCATTCTGGAAGCTCTGGTAAAATTCGTATTCCAGGAAGGAACCAGAATCCAGTTATATCAACAAGATGGAGGGGGATTCTTAGTAAAGTGGTCAAGATAGGCTTTTACAAAATTAATTTAACTTTTTAAATGTTTATTACCAGGAAAGGGATATTTTAGAGAGTCTGGCAAAAAGGTTTAAGAGAAATGGGATGGGGTGAGGGAGAAATAAATACAAATAGGTTTGAGGATAAAATTTTATGAAAAGACAAATGACTGGAGAGGTTTACACTTCGAGCCGTGAATGAAACATTACGGCTGTGATAACTGGCCAAATCACTGACAAAGAGTTATAGGTCAGAAATACTCTGTGGATAGGATGTGGTGGTAGCCTTATCTCTGGATGCTAAGGACACAGAAGGCAAGGCTACTTATGGTGCTGGCTATTCTCTGTGATGTGTGGGAGGGGGGTTAAACCCTGGAGTGCTTGGTGATGGTAACGCCAACAATAAATCTAGCAGAAAGCCTTGTAATCAGCTTGTTACCTACTCTGTAGATACTGAGGTGGACCAAGCAGATCCCAGAAGGCACAGCTTCTCTTTTGACAATAAAGAAATATGTTTGCCAATGAATATCATGAACGTCTAGATTGGCTCCAAGGACTGCCAGAGATGATTCTAGAAAGATGGCATCAAAGGATCATATATTCTACCTGAAATGCTCATTCTCTTCATGAGGAAATCTTATAAAAACCAAGCAAAAGATACTTTTAAAGATAATTTATTCTCAGCTGATTGTTCCCAGAACTGAAATAATTAATACTCAGTGACTATGGGGGCATATTTATGAATAAAAAAGTTTAAAATGAAAATTATATATATTTTTTTCATTTTAATTTTGAAACATACACATATACTTTACATGAAGAATTCAGGGCTTGATGTCCACAGTTTTAGAAAAATGAAGAAAAATATCTGCTTGTGTAGAAAGTACTTTTCTTAGAGGTTAAGACCTCACCACCACATATATATATGTGTGTGTGTGTATGTATCTATCTATATATATATGTGTGTGTGTGTGTGTATACATGTGTATGTGTGTGTATATATATATGTGTGTGTATATATATATGTGTGTATATATATGTGTGTGTGTATATATATATACACCTATGAATTCAATGTACATATTCCCACATATCTAAGGCTAACTCTAGCCCTGAAATGAACTGGTCCTCTTGTAGAGAAAAATCAAACATAACACCATAACACCATGAGCACAAATGTTTATTTGAAGATACCAGGCATGAGAAAGCTCTAAAACAGCGGAGGATGTAACTTTAGGAAGTGGGGCTATTTTACCAGGCTTCAGCAGGAGGCAGCCAGCTGAAGTTAGGCTAGTTCTGAGAATAGTTGTACAGAGAAGGTACTAAGATGAGGGAGGTATTATTTTTTCAGATTAGCAGCCACTTTTGTGCTATTTGGATTTTATCAAAAGGAGGGAGATAAAGAGTCAGAGGCTAGGTCACATTCTAGGAACATATTGTGCAACAGTTACAGGAGACAAGGACATGTGAGGGTCAGGGTAGACATTTTCAGTTTTCAGTGTCTCTCATAATGTTCTATTCCTATTTTCTCAATAAGTAAAATTGAAAGTAAGTAAATCAGCTTATAGCCACAAGACGATTATAAACCAAATGTGAAATTTTGAGTTCGAAGTTTATTTGGAGTTCAAATTTTCTCATATTCCAGAAAGAAAATTTTGCCCTGTTGATTTAAATCTAGGATCAGTTTGGAATCTATGTGTAGCACAGTTTCAATGCAGGCCATCACTCATGTATTTACTTATTATTTCATTCATTGGCAAACATCTATTAAAGAGTTACTAGGTGCCAGCCTGTACAAGGCACTCAGTAAAACACAGAACAGAAGAAAAAATAATTCCTGCTCTTAAAGAGCTTGTATTCTTAAACTGTAAGTTATGATATCTTGTCAAATTCCATGACTTAATAATGACTTCATATCTCTATAATATCTCAGTAAGATTAATAACTGCTAACTGAAAAATGAAAATTTCAAGTTATTATATATTGATAAATGTAAATTACAAGAAAGACATTCAAATGTGTAAATATGCCTCATGAAGCTTGTATTCATAGAATTCCTTCTAATTTGAAGAGATTTGAAAATTATGGAAAGAATAAGGTCATTCAATGTATATAGCACCGAAAAACTAGTTGTGATGTGAGTAATTAAAATATAAAATGTGTAACTTGTATTTTTTTTACCTTGAAGTATTATTCAATACTCAAAAACAGAGTACCTTTCAAACAATCTAGAATATTTAAAAATTTTTATTAATAGTTTTTAAAGTAATGCATATAACAAGAACTAGATAGTTGAACAAAAGATTAAAATGGACTGTACAATTGCTTGTAAAGGTCTTATTTTTCCTAGCAAAAGGGGGAAAAATGTAAAAGGTAGAATAGGACTGAGAGAACTCTAACTTGCATAACCAATATCCACTGACCTTGGCTGTTTTATAGGGGATCACATTTTATTTCTGTACAGATAAACTGCTGAATAGTATCTGCAATACATTGAAAGAAGAAACATTTTTCTGCATTTATCATGTTACTATAACCACTCCTTCCACCCCCTGCTTACTGAGGTGTTCATTTCTTTTTGCAGCTTAGAGCAGGACAGAAGTTCAGTGAAAGAATTCATCATATACTTCTAACCATGAGTCAAAGTTGTAATACAAAAAAATTTCCCTAGCTGGAAACCTTAACCTGTTTTTGAACCTAAGGGAAAACAGCTTTACATCACTTTAATTTACACATTTTATAACCATAATGTGATTTAAACATTTGTTTATTATACATTTATAAACGTATACCAGTTTTATACATTTCATCACTTATAAATCATTAATATGTTTTATTTTTAACTGTTATGAAAATAAAAATCATCTTGAGCATTAAGCTATTTGTTAATACTGAAACATTCCAAAATGGATTTTTTTCCTTGGTTCAGTGTATCACTTTTCCATACTATTATCCTTTAAAAATCACTTTATATAGTGATTTCTACCCATTATTTTTGAGGGAGGTTCCAATATTTAGTTTCCGAATAGTGATACATACAAACAAATGATGTTTTGAAATAACCAACAGGATTTTTGAGAGAATACAAGTTTAATAACCATCAGAAGGCACTTATTAGAAACCAAGGAGTAGAAGTAAGAGGATCCAGTTACATTAAAGTATGCACAGTATTTCCTGAAATATTCTAATCTTTATTAATGAAATAAGTAAAGGGTTTAGACTCTTATTTAGGTGAGAAAGAGTTTGACTGCATTTTGTTTGTAGAGGTAAACATAGGAAAAAAATAGCAATTCCAGGAAATGTTAAGAATAACTATATAACTGTAAATGCAAAATATGTCTTGTGATACATTACAAATTAAATTTCATGTGTAATCCTTGTGATAACTCTCAGAGTTAGATTAAACTTGAGCAAAATTTATTTTTCTTCTGCATTCTTACAGTGACTTTTCAGTCCTTGGCATTTCTTGAATTTTCAAATATATGATGTCAAGGGTCTATGTTTGAAAAGTCTTTCTTAAGAAGATCCATGCTTTTTTTTTGTGACATGACATTATATAGAGCAAATCTTACTAATGGTATTCATAATGCTATGAAGATTGATAAAAGAGTGGGCTTTTGTTTGTTTGTTGCTGCTAATTACTCACCAGTATTTTCTTGATCTTTCATTCAAGTTTATTTCTTTATGTTGGGGTCTGCCAGTCTTATAATGTTGAAATCCTGTTGTATGAAATGGAAAATGATTTTCCTTTAAACTGGAAAAATACTTTATATTATTTTAACATAGACTTCTTTAATAATACATGATGTTTCCTATCATAATTTTTACTTCTGGTACCTTCAGTAGCATCCTGTGAAAAGCTTAACCTAATACATATCCATTTCTCTGTCTAGCATAAGAATAACGGAGGCAAAGAAAAAATGGGGGATGAGTTGAATGATGACTCATTTTTCAATATGTTAGAATAAAAAGATGTTGGCTTCTCTAGTTGAAATTGCCATTTCCAACTTATATTTAACTATTATAGATGTGACCTTGTCATTTCAATGTAATTAACATTTATTGAACATTTACTAAGTGCCTAGTCACTATGCTATGAGAGACGGTAAGATGAATCACGTGGCTGTAGTACTTCAGAATTTTGTGAACCACTGGTGGAGACACCAAAATATAAATATTTTTATCCAAAAGATACAGAACACAGTGATAGTAGAAACAAAAAATGTTATGAGTATTAAATGTGGAGAACTTGATTTTCTCAAGACTCATTCTGAGAAGGCTTCTTGAAAAGGGTGAGTTTGAAACTGCCCCATATAGTTCACCCTGCACGCAACATTTTGTCCATTTCAAATTTAAAAGGCCCAGTCACAGCAATGGTAATTTGTTCTTTGACATATTCGAGAGGCAAGCCTGACCCCTCCATGCGTGACATGGTATGGAAGTGCTATTTCTAGTGAAGATGATCATTGGCTAAGTCCACCAAAAGTGTTCCCTCCGGAATTTAGGCCAAATAATATGGAGGTAGCAGAATTGTCAGTAATGAAATAAATTTCGGATAAACATTTATTTAGAAACAAAAATGCAAAAAGAAATGGGCAGATGAACTACTTCTCAAAGCTGACAAAACTGAAAAAACAAGCAATTGGAAAAGAACTCCCAATTCAATAAATGGTGCTGGGATAACTGGCAAGCTATTTCATGGAGGTTGAAACTGGAACCCTTCCTTACACAATATACAAAAATCAACTCAAGGTGAATTCAAAACTTAAATGTAAATCCAAAACTATAAAAGCCCTGGAAGATAACCTACGATATACCATTCTGGACATGGGAACTGACAAAGATTTCATGTCAAAGATGCCAAAAGCAAAATTTGACAAACGGGACCCAATTTAACAAAAGAGCTTCTACACAGCAAAATAAACTATCAACATAGTAAACAGACAACCTACAATATGGAAGAAAATATTTTCAAATTATACATCTGAGAAAAACCTAATATCCCAAACCTATAAGGAACTTACATAAGTTAACAAGCAAGAAACAAACAACTCCTTTAAAAAGTGGGAAGATGACATGAACAGACCTTTACAAAATGCATATGTTTATTGCAGCACTATTCACAGTAGCAAAGACATGGAATCAACCTAAATGATGAACAGTGGTAGAGTGGATAAAGGAAATGTGGTACATATATGCCATGGAATACTATGCATCTGTTAAACAGAACAAGATCATGTGCTTTGCAGGAGCACAGGTGGAACTGGAGGTCATTATTCTTAGCAAACTACCATAGGAACAGAAAACCAAATACCGCCTGTTCTCACTTGTAAGTGGAGCTAAGTAATGAAAACCAATGTCCACAAAGAGAAACCATCAGATACTGGGGCTTACTTGAGGGAGAGGGTTGTAAGGAGGGAGAGGATCAGGAAAAATAACTCTCCAGTAATATCCTTAGTACCTGGGTGACAAAGTAATCTGTATACAAAACCCCCTGACAAAAGTTTACCTACATAACATACCTGCACATTTTAGGCTAGGTACCCTGAGCCTAAAATAAAAGTTAAAAAGAAAATAAACTGAGCGGAAAAAAAAACCTTTCAGAAGAGCATGGTCAGCCAACACATTTAGGCCAATATGTTTAGAAAATGAGATCCTGGTAAAATTATATGATGAAAAAATTGAATTGTAATTTAGGTCCATAATTTGAAAGTATTTGAGGCAATTTATTTTTCATGCAATATAGAATCACTTAAATATTTATTTAAAACTTGTGGAGCAATAAAATTAGAAATATAGAAAGCCTACATTGTGATGTGCCTCGGATAGTCCAGCTTTGTCTGGATGTTTCTGATATTATTAATAGTAACCTCTTTTATTCTCAAAAGTGCTCCAGTTTGAGGATTATTTTTCAGTCTAATAAGAGTGCTATTCTCTGGAAGGCTATTTATAACTTCTTTACATTTACTCGTACATCATTCCTTTACGTGCCTGTAGGTAGTCCTCTTTATAATACCATGCAAGTTGAGATCAATATGAATAGACAAGTTTCTGAATTTCTTGCTGTTAGCTAGGGTCGTACTTCTTTGATGAACTTACTGAAAATGCTTAATTTCAGAGCACATACTGGCTCCTAGGCAGTTTCTCAGCACAACAATTAGTCAAATTTGGACAATAAATAGCCTTATTAGTCACTCCTTTAAGCATCTGCAATACAAATATCTATTTGCAGAATAGATTTTTTTTCTGTTGCTAACAAATTTGTAGCTGATAAAAAGGAGAGCTGTATTTTTCGTTAACAATTAGCATTTGCTGCTTTTATATAAATACACTGAGCATTGGTGGCTTGAAGCTGAATGGCAATAGTCTTTAATATGATATGGCTTACAAATAATGTAGTAAATCGTCTCTTCTCTCACTATGCAACTCCCTGGTGTGGTCAGAGGCATTATTTTGCTATACAAATGCCCTATTTAAAGATAACATGTATACAAAGGAAAGTAATGGAAGGTCATTTCTAAGACTGGACAGATGGATGAAAAATTCCACAGAGTGCTTTGCCAAGCACCTGGCATTATTTGAATGACAGCTGATGATTAGAATCACAAAGAAGAATTTGTATTATCACAGGTGACAGTATGACTAATTGAAGAGGTTGCTTATTACAGAAATGGTCAGTTTCCGTTCAGTTACATTCAGGATCCAAGGGCTGCAGAAAATGAATACACAGCTCACAGTATTTTCTTGGGGGAACTAAATGAAGGTAGGAGGAAGAGGGGAAGAAGTCTTGCTGAGGGTGTAACGACTCACAGCGGGCTTGAGATGTGTGCTGCTGAGAAGATGCTCACAGCACAGTTTTAAAGATGCAGAGGAAATAAGAGATAACATGCCTTAAAGACAGATTTTTACATCATTCTGTAACTACACTAGACCATGGCTTCCTTTGGAAGCACAAAAGAAATCCGATGGATTTGGGACTCATTATGATATGTATCATTGTTTTCTAGATAATAATATGCTACCAGGCATCTCAGCTGAGTATTTTAAGCACACAACAATGCAGACTGTAGGTATCTGTGCCTCAATTAGAATATTCAGAGATTTCACATCTTTCAAAGGGGCTTAGCCAAAGGCTTCCCCAAGCTGTACACACTGCTGCTTTGCCTCTCCTTTATGCTTTATTGAATCTATTGGAAGACAAACACATCTCTCAGTCTTCAGACTTCTTGCTGACAACACCTGTCAGTCTGTCACTACCTCAGAGATAGCTACTACAGGGCATCATTTGACAGAATTAGGAAGAAAATGAGAAAAAAAATCTATCTGAGATAGTTATTTTCACAAAAGGAATGCTACAACCATTAGTTTTTGAAACTGAATTCAAGGAACTACTTGGGAAGTGAAGATTAGAATGATTTTATCAAAAATACTGTTCAGTGATTTTAGAAATCATGATGGATTTTCAAATATCATCAAGAAACTTGAAAAAATCATGTCTTGTATCAATAACAGAATATATATGCTTTTTCAAAATCCATTTCTACTGAAAGGCAAATATTCTCACTTAAATTTTTGTCAAACTAGAATATTAAATATTTCAATGTGAAAACAAGTTTTTAGAAAAGTAATTGAGTTCAGGAAAGTTTTGAGAATTAATAATATACAGCAATTTAAAGCTTACTAAGTGACAGATATTTCTAAGACATGACTTTTTAGAGTGTTTTTACAGAGTCTCTTATTAGTTCTTTTTATTGATTTATTTATCCAATATACTATAATATCCAACTTGAAGCATATTTCACAGTATTATCTATAAATAAGAGCAAACTTACTTTTTAAAAAATATGAAGTTATATTTTCTCTTCACTGTTTTTACAGCTACTTCCTTTAAAATCAAACTATCACATAATCAGACAGCTTTTAATGACAAGAAACACACACACACACTACTACACAACATTCCTACACTCACCAATATTTTAAACTGTTGTGTTCATCTTGTTTTTCTTTGTTTTGTTGGTGTAGTTTGCTTTACTTTTTATGAAATTATTTTAGGTAGGTAGAGAAAAATTAATTAGGAAACTTTAATTTTTCCACTGTAAGTCAGAGTAATTGAGGAACGAGTGAGTACATTGGGATTTCCTTCTTCAAAACTGTGACAATATTTTTGTTGTTGTTGTTGTTGTTTCATTTTTCTTAAGGATGAAAAGGTCAACTGGAACCTCCAGACGGAAAAAAATATAAATGAATGAAAATTTAGTTAGCTTAGTGTGTGAAATGTGTGTGTGTGTTTTTAAAAGACCATAACAGAGACTTTCCTGGGAAACTATTCCTATTAGCTATGGTTTTATTATGTATTATAAATATATTTATTTCAAAATGGATGAAATATTTCTATTTGGTATGAAGGCATCTTACAAAAGTCATTCCAATAATTTTTATTATTTCCAACAGCAGAAAATAATGCCTATGCTATATATATCACAGGATTTGATATCTTCTCTAATTAAGTATTGATGCCTTTTTGACCACAAATGACTGTTAATTTTGTCTATTTATATAATAATTTTTTCTACAATTTAGTAAGCTTTTCCTTATTTGTGTATATGTGTGCATGTATGCATATGTGGATATATATGTGGATTTTTATGTCTATGATTTATTTTAATCTGTTTATTTTTGTTGTTGTTAAGGAAGTTTTTGCAAAATAACTCTAGTAATGACAATAAATAGTTTTAAAATTCATTCAGGGCATGAGATTTCCTAATCTTGCTATATGTTATAATTCATTTTTTAAAACAGTATTTCCCAAAGGAAATGTCTTCAGTGATTTTCTTGGGAAAATATATATATATTTGAGACAGAGTCTCACACTGTCGCCCAGGCAGTGCAGTGGTGCGATATCGGCTCACTGTAATCTCTGCCTCCTGAGTTCAAGCAATTCTCCTGCCTCAGCCTCCAGAGTAGCTGGGACTACAGGTGCGCACCACAATACCCAGCTATTTTTTTTTGTATTTTTTAGTAGAGAAGGGGTTTCACTATGTTGGCCAGGATGGTCTCTATTTCCTGACCTCGTTATCCGCTTGCCTCGGCATCCCAAAGTGCTGGGATTACAGGCGTGAGCCACCATGCCCAGCCGGGAAAATATTTCAATACAAAATTGCCCGCTTGTCCTCAAAGTACAGCTTTAATGTCATTCTTTATAATCAATCCCACTACCATATTACCTTATTTAAAATGTCTTTCAACAGGGATGATTTTAGCTGAAGAAGAAAAATTTTTTAAAAATCTACTAAAAAGCTCTTAATCAGTGAATATGAATCATGGGAATCGTGATCAAAATGACCCAAGAGCTTGCCTTTAAAAATGACAGGAACTAGCTCTAATATATACTAGTATTTCAGAACCACTGCTCTTAAGAATGTTGCTTTTTATTTTAAGTGTAAACCTCACATCAAATATACTTTCTGAAGGTAAGTAGTCTTTTGCAAAGTGAAATTCTATACTCATATCTTTATTTCCTTTGAGTATTTTTGGTTCTGGGTTCTGATTTCTTATTTTCTATTGTAAATAATACCAGGATATTTGTTTTCTTCTTATGAGTGCTTTTTAAAAGTTCTTTCCTAAAAATAGTCATTTTTGCCTAAGTTTCCACAGGCACACTTTTTTTAGAAACATATTTTTCTTTCCCTAGCTTTTATCTAGAGTTTATTTTTGGTTTTTCACAGCTTTGTTTTTGAGCATACGTAGTAATTGGACTGAAGGTAGATAGATATTTTGGTGTAATATGGGTGCGCACAATAGGCTCAAACTAAAACCATAGTAAAGTCTAGCCTATCATCTTAGGTACCTGCCACTGATACTGATCATTTGGGTCTTGATGTGAGTATCGTTAGCTTCTTCTCAAAATTATGTAGTCTTGCAGCTATTTAAACCTTCCATATCACTTATTTGCAGGCAATTTTATGGGATGTTTGCAGATTGCACTTCCAGTAACACCTCGTAAAATATTTATCTAGCAAAGTCAAGAATAAGATTGAACAAATTTGAAGACGATTATGTAGCAAAAAGCCTCAAAAGTACCAAGATTTGAGTTGATCATCAGCTTTTACACTAACATTTTGCCCAGGAAGAAGTTTACTTAAATTATATATTAAAAATATAGCAAAATAGTAGACTACATAAATAATTACTGTTACCACAAATTCTTAAAACTTTTTTCTTAGGAGATTCTTTTTAGAAATATTTGTTAAAATGATATGACTGCTATTATGTATTTACCTTAGCAAAAGGCTAGGTAAATTATATTTAATACTTGATATAAGATGAACATAACATATAAACTCATTATTTCAAATTATTTTGAAATAATTGCTTGAGAGTATACATAGCTAAAGTAGACTTGATTCTTATTTAAATTTTTTAAATAACTTTGATCAGAATTTAAGGTCACATTAGTCACTCAATGTGCAGCAGGTAGCATGTGAGAGGGCTCATCTTCAAAATGGGATTTTAAATAATCCAGAATAATAAATACGGTGTACATCACACATGAAGAAAATGGCTAAAAGTGTAGCAAGAAACACTGTTATATTCAATAGTTTCATTCACTGGGAAATATTATCTAATAGGTATTTATTTTTTGGCAAATAAGAATTTAAAGTTTTATGATTCTTATAATCCTAGACAAAATTTTAATTATATTATTAAGAGCAAACTTCATGAAAAGTGATTCTGTCACAAGAGAAAATATGAAGACCAATAAGTTTAAATATACGTGTGTGTGTTAGTTGGTGGGGGGGTTGTGTGTGTATAGCTACTAGAATCGGAAGTAGAAAAAGTTATGAGTATGTCAGAGAAGATTTAACTGAAAAATAATCTTCAAATAGAATGTTAGAGAAAGTCTAAGTGTACAATAGCAGGGTTATGTTAATTACCATATATCTATTCAAATAAGATTAATAGAACTTAAATTATGAGATTTATTATTTATTTCATCTTTTATTATAGGTTCAAGGGAATATTTGCAGGTTTGTTACATGGGTAAATTGTGCGATTCTAAGGGTTGGGGTCCCAACAATCCCATCATCCAGGCATTAAGCATTGTATCAACAGGTGGTTCTTCAGTGCAAGCCCCTCACCCTCCCTCCTGCTTCTAGTGATCCCCAGTGGCTATTTTTCCAATCTTTACATTTACATGTATTCAACATTTAGCTCTCAGTTATAAGTGAGAACATGTGGCATTTGGTTTTCTGCTCTTAAGTTAATTTACTTAGGATAATGGCCACCAGCTCCATTCATGGTTGCCGCAAATGGCATGATTTCATTCTTTTTATGACTGTGTAGAATTCCATGTTGGGTATATACCACATTTTCTGTATGAAATGCACTGTGGATGGGCACCTACTTTGATTCTATGTCTTTGTTACTGTAAATAGCACAGCCATGAACGTACAAGTACATGAGTCTTTTTGATATAACGAATTATTTTCCTTTGGGTATACCCAGTGGTAAGATTACTGGGCCTAGTTAGGTAGTTCTCTTTTAAGTTCTCTAAGAAATCTCCAAACTGCTACCCACAGTGACTGAACTAGTTTTCATTTCCACCAACAGTGCATGAACATTTCCTCTTCTTCACAGCCTTGCCAACATCTGCTGTTTTTCTACTTCTTAATAATCATCATTATGAATGATGTGAGGTGATATCTCATTGTGGTTATCATTTGGATTCTGGATATTAGACCTTTGTCAGATGCATAGTTTGCAAGTATTTTCTCCTATTCTGTACTCTGCCCATTTTCATCTTTTGGTAATTTGCTTTGCAGAGGCTCTTTATTTTAATTGGGTTCCACTTATCAATTTGTTGTTGAAATTGCTTTTGGGGACTTGGTCATAAATTTTTTTGTGAAAACCTAGAGCAAAAAAAGTATTTCCTAGGCATTCTTTCAGGATTTTTATAGTTTGAGGTCTTAAATTTAAATCCTTAATCCCTCTTGAGTTAATGTTCATATATGGTGAGAGTTAGGGTTCTAGATTCTATTCTTCAGCATTTGGCTAACTAGGTATCCCAGCACAATTTATTGAATAGGGAATCCTTTCCCATTGCTTAGTTTTGTTGATTTTTAGATGGTTGTAGGTGTGCAGGTTTATTTCTGGGTTCTCTAATCTGTTTCACTTATCTATGTGTCTATTTTTATAGCAGTACCATGCTGTGTTGATTACTGCAGGCTTATCGTTTGAAAGTTGGGCAATATGATGCCTACGGCTTTCTTCTTTTTTCTTAGGACTGCTTTGGCTATTTGGGCTCTTTTTAAGTTCTATATCAATTTTGGAATTGATTTTTATAATTCTGTGAAAAATTACATTTGTATTTTAATAGAGATTGTCTTGAATCTGTACCTTGTTTCAGGTAGTATGGCCATTTTTACTATACTGATTCTTCTAAACCATAAACAATAAACCAAAACAACTCATGACTCTCTTTTTCTGTTTCCCTCTGGGTAGTTCCCATTTTCTCTTGTTGCCATATTTATATTCATGAGCACCCAATGTTTAGCTCCCACATATAAATGAGAACATGCTGAGTTTGATTTTCTGTTCCTCTGTTAATTTACTTTAAGATGATAACCTCCTCTTGCATCCACGTGGCTGCAAAAGACATAATTTTCTTCTTTTTATGGCTGCATAGTATTCTATAGTGTATGTGTATCACATTTTTAAATCCAGTCCAATGTTCATGGACACATAGGTTGATTCTGTGTCTTTATTATAGTGAATAGCGCTGCAATGAACATGCAAGTTCTTGTGTCTTTTTGGTAGAACAATTTATTTTCTTTTAGATTTATACCCAGTAATGAGATTGCTGGGTCAAACGGTACTTCTGTTTTCAGTTCTTTGAGAATTTCCAAACTTCTTTTCACAGTGGCAGAACTAATTTATATTCCCAATGAAACTGCATAAGCATTCTCTTGTCTTCACAGCCTTGTTAGCATCTGTACTTTTTTCACTTTTTAATAATAGTCATTCTGACTGGTGGGAGATGGTATCTCAATGTGATTTTGATTTGCATTTCTCTGATGATTAGTGATGTGAAGCATTTTTATATGTTTGTTGGCTGATTGTATGTCTTCTTCTGAGAAGTGTCTGTTTGTGTATTTTACCAATATTTGATGGGCTTATTTCTTCCTAGTTTGTTCAACAACAAAAATTGTTTAAGTTTCTTATCGATTGTAGATATTAGACATTTGTTAGATGCATAGTTTGAGAATATTTTCTCCCATTCTGTAGGTTGTCTTTTTACTTTGTTGGTAGTTTCTTTTGCTGTGCAGAAGCTCTTTAGTTACAAATAAGTCCCACTTTTCAATTTTTGTTTTTGTTGAAATTGTTTTTGAGGACTTAATCATAAATTTTTTTCTAAGGGTATTTCCTTGTTTTTTTTTTCCTCCTAGGATTTTTATAGTTTGAGGTTTTACATTTAAATCTATAATCCATCTTGAGTTCATTTTTGCATGTGGTTTAAGGTAGGAAATGCATGTGCATTTACTTTTTACAAGGAGTGACAAGTCTGGTCCCTAGCTGATTCTTTTGGGAGTTGACCATTCTCATTTACATTCACTGTAATGTTTCTGTATCAATTCACCCTATTATTGGATATCTCCATTGTCTAGTACTATTTAGGCATCCTCTAGGGAAAAAACATTGAGTGGTGCTGACTTTAAGATGCATGAGCTTGTCAGAGTCACTTTTACCCTTCTCACTTTCATACTAAGCAGTTTCATTCTTCTGTGTATGGCTAGCCAGTTATCAAAGCATCATTGATTGAATAAGAAGTCCTTTTCCCATTGCTTGCTTTTGTCAACTTTGTGGAAGATCAGTTAGCTGTAGGTATATGCCTTTATTCTTGGGTTCTCTCTTCTGTTCCATTGGTCTGTGTGTCTGTTTTGTAGCAGTACTGTGGTGTTTTGGCTACTGCAGCCTTATAGTGTAAGTGAATAATGTGATGTTTCTAGCCTTGTTCTTTTTGCTTCAGATTTCTTAGGCTTTTCAGTCCTTTTTATTATTATTATTTTTTTTTAATTTCATTTTATTTTATTTTTTATTTTTTTGAAAGAAAGAAAAAGAAAAAGAAAAGAAAGAAAGAGTGAAAGAAAGAAAAAAAAAAGAATGTAAGAGAGAAAGAAAGAGGAAGAGAAAGAGGGAGAACGGGATTCTTGTTCTATTGTCCAGGCTAGAATGCAGTCTAAAAATGGGTATTAAAAACCTCTTTTATGCCAATAATTGTGCTTAACAATGGAGACAGGAAGCAATAAGGGATGAAAATAACAAGCAGCCAACCAATATTTTATTTAAACCTGTGAAATGCTATGCAATTGCTAAGGAGTGATTTACTTCCAATTATGTGGTGACTTTTAAAATAGGTGTAATGTGATACTGAGAAAAATGTATGTTTTGTGGATTCGGGGTGGAGAGTTCTCTAAATATTTGTTAAGTTTACTTGTTCCAGGTCTGAGTTCAAGTCCTGGATATCCTTGTTAATTTTCTATCTCGCTGATCTGTCTAATATTGACAGAATAATGTTAAAGTCTCCCACTATTATTGTGTGGGAGTCTAAATCTCTTTGTAAGTCATTAAGAACCTGCCTTATGTATCTGGGTGTTCCTGTATGGGGTGTGTATATATTTAGGATCATTAGCTCTTCTTGTTGCATTGATCCTTTCACCACCATGTAATGTCCCTCTTTTTTTCTTATGGTCTTTGTTGCTTTAAAGTTTGTTTTATCAGAGACAAAAATTGCAGCTTCTGTTTTTTTTTTTTCTTTCCATTTGGTTGGTATGTCTTCCTCCATCCCTCTGTTTTGAGTCTTTGTGTATCCTTGCATGTGAGATGGGTCTAGATAAAGCATACCGATGGATTTTAGCTTTTTATCCAATTTGCCTGTCTGTGTCTTCTGATTGGGACATTTAGTCCATTTAAATTTAGGATTAATATTGACATATGTGAGTTTGATACTGCCGTTTAATGCTAGCTGGCTGTTTTGCCCATTAGTTGATGTAGAGTCTTCATTATGGTGATGCTCTTTACCTTTTGGTAT
>CAUYLG010014914.1:0-22586 GCA_963573385.1 Cacajao melanocephalus | reverse complement strand
TGGTGTGGGTGTGAGGAAGGAAGTGGTGTGGGTGTGAGGAAGGAAGTGGTGTGGGTTCTGAGGAAGGAAGTGGTGTGGTTCTGAGGAAGGAAGTGGTGTGGGTGTGAGGAAGGAAGTGGTGTGGTTCTGAGGAAGGAAGTGGTGTGGGTGTGAGGAAGGAAGTGGTGTGGGTTCTGAGGAAGGAAGTGAGTGGTGTGGGTGTGAGGAAGGAAGTGGTGTGGGTTCTGAGGAAGGAAGTGGTGTGGGTGTGAGGAAGGAAGTGGTGTGGGTGTGAGGAAGGAAGTGGTGTGGGTCCCGAGGAAAGAAGTGATGTGGGTTCTGAGGAAGGAGAGGAAGGAAGTGGTTGGTCCTGAGGAAGGAAGTGGCTTGGTTTACCTGGTGACAGGGAGACAGCAGTGGCCATGCATGGCAGGTGGGCTGGGGTTTCCATTCCATGTCCTAAGATTTTCTGCAGTCCCACGTCTGGCCTCGTGCTCAGGCCATCGCTGGTGAGATGAATGCCTGTTGATTGACTGACTGCACCTGCTACTGGTGTCAGTGCCTTAAACCCACAGGTGTTTTCTGCTATTTCAAGACCATGGGTTGGAAGGTCATTGGACTGCTCTGAGCCAGGCCTGGCTGGCTTGGCTGGATTTGCTCCTTTGTCTGAGGTCAGTGGGTGGGCTGGTGGGGCTGGGTGGTCTCGCTCCTGCGCCTGGTGACCCATTGAGCATTCTCAGTGAAGGGGTGACCCCATGCCTCCCTCTGTGCAGCCCTGTGCTTGTTCTCACTGAGGAGCTGGGCTGCCAGGGGAACCAGAGCTGCATTTGATGCCTCAGTTCGTGTGTCAAGCAAAGAGTACGTAAGTGACCTCAGAGCTCCCCCAAGGTCCAGACGCCATCTCTGTGTTCCTCTCATGGCAAGGGCTGCCAGCTGAGCTTGACAGACAGGCATGCACATTTACAGACCTGTTCCGTGGCCGGCCTGCTCCCGGGAGCCCAGACAGACACGCACATTTACAGACCTGTTCTGTGGCCAGCCTGCTCCCAGAGCCCCATCTCCACGATGATGAAGAAGTCTTTCGTTCCTGTTGGCAGAAGATCAGGAGAAGCTCTTCAATTATGAATGTGCTGTGCCCAAGAAGAGGGAAAGTCAAAGGGTCCAGAGACCCCCATCCTAGGGAAGACCCTCCCCTCCCTCAGGGCAGACACGAGGACTCTCCCAGATGGAGTCCAGAGGTGGCAGGGCCAGCAAAGCATGGCGTTCGTGACCCCACCTCTAGGAGGGCCCAGCCCAGCCTCTGCAGCACAGGATGTTCCTGTGTCCTTACTTGGTCTCCGGCCTGGAGTTCCTCCCTCTTGCGTGCTGATCCCCCATGCCGCCACTGTGGACAGAGTCACCATCATGCAGAAACCTGATCAGCCCCTCCTCCGCCCACTACCATCATGGCTCCATGTTCCCTGGATGTGCTTCAAAACTACCTAGGCCCCAGACTTTGCTGACACAGAGTGCTCGCCTCACAGTGTCTTCTGCCTGGCTGAGCCTGACCCCCTCAGAAGCCTGGTGGTGTTTCCCTTGTCCTCAGCCTTGCTGAACCAATCCTGGAGGGTGGCCTGGAGTGGGAGAGACCCCAATTTAGAGCTGCATCTGGCTGGATTCCAGCATGGCGTGGACCAGGAGGCATGACCTCAGCACGTTATTCCGTCTCCCTGACTTGCAGGTTCCTTCTCTGTAAAGCGCAATACCAGTTCTTTCTCGCCTCCTAGAGACACGATAAGGGGAAGGTCACAGTGGCAGCAGACACCAACGGCCACGCAGCAGGTGCTTAGCAAGGGCGGGTGTGAGGCGGGGGTTCAGCCCCTTCTTTCCTGGAACTCTTCTCTCTTCCTGGACCTTGAACTCTAAGTTTGTTATTTATTATTGTTATTGCTGATGTTTGTTTTTCCAGTACAGAAAGCAAATGGAATAGACCAAGCAAAGTTGGTTTCTTTTGCAAGTTTTCCCATGTGGCACTTTCTCATTTTGTTCAAAAAAATGAGGGAATCTGTTATTTTCTTTTGTCCTTTCTTCTCTGTCTCTGTTGATCCTATTCTTTTTTTTTAATCCATCTTGGAGCACCCTCCTAGGTACTTAAAGGCTCAGGATTGTTTCTCAAAGCCAGAGCTCAGAAAATGGCATCAACCTATGACATGCACAAGCTGGCCCAGATGGGCCCTGACACTGAGACCCAACCAAGGAGTGTCTCCCTGCTCAGCTCCCCGTGCTAATGAGAACCAGAGTCCTGTTGCTCCTGACAGCTGCCTCCCATAAGTGAAAGAGGCAATATGGACACGCGATATTTTCGGTAAGTAGGGCTGAGTTTAATACATTCTCAGTGTTAGCACATTGTAACGCCAGACTGCCTAAAAATATTCTGGTTGAGACGTGTTTTTTACAAATAGACGGATTAACTCAGCCTGCGATTAAGTTCTTCTTCCCGGTTATTAGTCTGTCTTAAACACATGGTCAGGTCTCTCGGGCTCTGAGAGGGTGTAGCAGGGAGACTGAAAGCTGGGCCCCCAGAGGCCAAATGTCTGGGCTTGAGTCATGGACTTGCTGTTAGCTGTGTGACCTTGGGCAAGTTAGCAGGCCTCTCTGTGCCTCAATCTCCTCAAGTGTTTATTATATAGATTTAAGGTATACAATATACTGTGATGATATTCCGAGAGTGGAGTGAATATTATAGGTTAGCAGCTTAGTATATCTGTCATTGCACACGGCTACTGTTGTAGTAAGAGCACCTAAAGTCTTCTCTGTTAGAAAACGTCCAGTATATAAAGCAACGGTACTAGCTGCAGTCCTCATGCTGTATGTTAGGACTCCAGACCTCCTTGTCCCAAACCAGTGCAACCTGTCACCTTTGACCCATGCACCCCAATACCCCCCTCCCCCACCTGCAGTGAATTCTGTTCTTTCCCTGATTCTGGGGATTCAACTTTTAGAACGGTTCTTTGTTTAAGAGACAGCATGCAGTGTTCGGGTGCGCATGTGCGCGTGTTCTGCTCTCTATTAGTCTGTTCTCAAACTGCTATAAAGATACTACCTGGGAAATTTATAAAGAAAGGAGGTTTCATGGACTCACAGATCTGCATGGCTGGGGGAGCCGCAGGAAACTACAATCATGGCGGAAGGGGAAGGGGAAGCAAGGACCTTCTTCACGAAGCAACAGAAGAGAGAGAGCACGGGGAAAAGCCACACTTCAAAACCGTCAGATCCCGCGAGAACCCACTCAGTATCCTGACACAGTACCAAGGGAGAAGTCAGCCTCCAGGGTCCAATCACCTCCCACCAGGCCCTCCCTCAGCCTGTGGGGATTACAATTCAAGACGAGATTTGGGTGGGGACACAGAGCCAAACCACATTGGTGTGTGAGCGCATATGAAAGTCTGTGTGAGTGTGACTGTGTGTGTGTGTGTGTGAGTGTGTTTTGGGGAGCATGTGAGTGTATGTGTGTGAATATGTCTGTGTGAGCGTATGTGACAGTGTATGAGTGTGTGTGAGTATATGTGAAAGGCTGTGTGTGTATGACTGTGAGAGTGTGTGTGTGTGTCTGAGGGAGTGTGGGTGTGTATGTGTTCGGGTGAGCATGTGAGTGTATGCGTGTTTGTGTATGTGACTACATGTGTGTATGTTCGTGTGTGTGTGAATGTGAATGTATGTGAAAGCCTTGTGTAAGTGTATGTGAAAGTGTGTGTGTATGTGAGTGTGTGACTGAGTGTGAGTGTGTATGAGTGTGTGTGAATGTGAGTGTATGTAAAAGCCTGTGTATGTGAGTGTGAGTGTATGTGAAAGTGTATGTGTGTGCACAGGAGTGTGTGTGTGTGAGTCTGTGTGTGTGTGAAAGTCTGTGTGAAAGTCTCTGTGTGTGACTGTGTGACTGTGAGTGTGACAATGCAAGTATGTGAGTGTATGTGAGTGTGTGTGGCTTATTTCATTTAACGTGTTGTGTTTCAGGTTTACTCATGTTATTGCAGATGTCAGTGTCCCCTTTCTAAAGGCACATTCCCCTCAGCGTCTACAGCACATTTTATCTGTGCAGCCATCCACAGAGGGCGGTTCTGCTGTTTCCCTCTCTCAGTGCTGGAATGGATCCGGGATCTCAGGTGTTTCTCAGACGTTGGTTTCTTGCCCAGAAGAGGGATCCCCGGGTCTTGGCTGCTTCTGCGTTTAATTTTCCGAGACAGCACCATAACCTGTGATGGCCACATCAGCTTGGTCTGGTCATTTATAACATGAGGATAACTGAGTAGCTACTTCAGAGCCTTGAATGAGTGACTATTTGTGCAGTGTCTAAAACAGTCTGTACAACATGACGCTTCACCAGCGTTCACATAAACAGCCGACTCTTCAACAGGGTGCCGGGGCCAATGCCCGTGCAAGCAAAAGTCCGTGTATCACTTTCGACTCCTCAAAACTGCACGACTAACAGCCTCCTGTTGACAGGGAGCCTTACTGACAACATAGCCGACGAACACGTATCTAGTACGTGGTGTGCATTACATGCTGTATTCTTATAATAAGGTAAGCTAGAGGAGAGAAAATGCTATTACGAAAATCCTAGGAAGGAGAAAATGTATTTACTATTCATTTAGTGGAAGTGGATCTTTAGAAAGGTCTCTACCCTCATTGTCCTCACGTCGAATGGGCTGGGGAGGAAGAGAAGGAGGGTGTGGTCTTGCTGACTCAGGGGTGGCGGAGAGGGATGAAGAGTCCATGTATACGCGGACCCACGCAGTTCAAACCCATATTGTTCAAGGGTCAACAGGAATGGCTCACAGTAAGTAACGTATCAGCTTTACAATAGACTGTTGCATTCATGCAGGGCTCTATGAATTGCTCTGAGGAAACCGAATTCCCTGTAGACCAGGACCAGAATGACCTGGGGAAGGTAATAACTGTAATTTATGGTCACTGTTTCCCGGCCGGCAAGCTTCCCACGCATCATGTCCCTCAGTTCTGACAACCCCCATGTCGACTGCTGGAGCTATGCCCATCCAAAAGACGAAGGCCTTGGCCTTCAGGAGTTAACCCTCTTGCCCAAGGCCCCATAATTCATACATGAAACAGTCTGAATGCATGTTCTTTCTGGGGTGCCAAGCTCTAGGTGGGTGTGCAGAAACCTGCTGTGGGCAGGGAGGGTGGTCCCTGGCATCTCACTGCAATGGATTTGAAGGAGCGTGTGTTCACATGCCACATACCTTCAGGGAAACATGAAGACACAGTCATGCCCGGGAAAGAACCTGGGTCTTGAGTCTCATGTGGACAATTTTCCAGGAGCAGGTCCTGAGTGACAGGCCTAAGGGCCAGGAGTTGGGAGTGGCATAGGGCAGAGAAGGCTTGGGAGAGGGCGGCAGGGAAGCGGCAGCCAGTGAGGAGGAGGGGGATGTCGGTTCAGTCTCCACAGAAAACTGCTGGGTTCAGGGAACTCTGGGAAATGGAGAAGACACACGCCTGAAATTCTGTCTACCAAGGCCAGGAGCCAGGGTCTTCACACCTCCCTTCTGCATCAGTCCCCGGTTTGTCCCCGGCACGTCTGGCCTGCCAGATGTGAGAAATGGACTCTGCAGTCTGAAGGTGCCCTCCCCACAGCAAGACACAGGTGCTGGCTGCAGACAGTCAGCCTGGCAGGCCCAGGGGCGTGAAGGGGCCCCAAGGGGAGACGCTGGGGGCCCACAGGGCTGACTACACGGAAGCCCAGACCATGATTCTGAGCAGAGAACGCTCAGGCCGGTTCTGCAGAAAAGCTTAGGGAGGAGAGGTTGATGGGAGGGACAGCTGGGGCCCAGCCTTAGAAGGACAGAGAGCGAGAAGTGTGAAGGAGTTTGCTGCTTCCTGGAATTTGGTTTAACGAATGTCTTGGTCTTTATTCTTAATCAGAATCAGGATTTTGAAGACCTGCGTCTGATCAATTACTTCTGCCATTGCAGAGAAATGTCTCGGAGCTGGGCTGGTTCCAGAGTCTGCGCTCCACTTCTAATTCACCGTCTGTCATCAGGGATCCATCAGGGCCCAATGCTAGAGATGCCGGCGGGACCCAGAGTGAGACTTGCTGCACTGATTCCTAACGTGGGGCTTCAGTTCTGCTCAGACATGAGCCGTGTGATCACCGGAATGTCTGCTCCTCTGTGCAGCCTCCCAGCCAGCATCTCCCCATGGTCTCACAGAATGCGGGTCTGCTGGGGCAGAGCCTTGTGTGCACCCCACTGCCATCGGCTGGCCATGCGGCCCTTCTCGTCCTCAGCCCTCCAGGCTTCTCTCTGGACCTCAGAACCCAGCACAGACCCTGGTCTGCAGTAGGGGCTCGTTAGATGCTCAGGGAGAGAATGTAACACCTGTGTTCACCCACCGCACCCGGAGCGTTTGCACTTTCCTGTAGTTGTTTTGTGCTCAGTGTCCCTTCTGGAGACTGCATTTCCTAAAGACATAGACGGTGCATCATCCTGCCTCGGGGACCTGGGGGGCTCAGGGGCCAGCAGAGCTGGGAGGACCCTTCATAAATGCCACCCACCCCCCCATTCTGGGCAGCGCTTTGTGGCCAGCCAGGGAAAGGAAGTCAGGCACCGTGGGAAGCTTTCTTTGGTGGATGTTGGAGAGCAGTTCATCTAGGATTTCAGGACGTGAGCACATGGCTGAGACACCCTTCAGCCTCACCTTCTGCGATGGTGGTGCAACTTGGTCCAGGCCGTTCAGATTCTCCGAGAAACACACAGCTCGTTCCTAACTTCCCAGCATGTTTTTGGGGCTGATGGCTGCTTTGGGGGCCACGGGGAGATTTGACTTACTGACATACTCAGTCTCCAGTCCTCAGTCCTGGCGCCCCCGGCCATGTGAAACCCCTGAATGGCAGGATGTGCAGGACACAAGGAGACACAGGGGCTCCAGCAGGAGTGGCCCTTGGAACACCAGGGTCAATGTGATCCCTTCCCTCTGCAGGTTTTCCACAGACCCCTGCAGCTGGCCCTGAAGACTTCCAGTGCCGGGTTTCTGCTGTCTGTCTGTCTCTCTTGTCTCAGGGCAACTTGAGCTAAGATCTTTGGCCCTCAGCCAGGCATGGTGGCGCACCACTGTAATCCCAGCACTTGGGAAGGCCGAGGCAGGCAGATCACTAGGTCAAAGATCTAGACCATCCTGGCCGACATGGTGAAACCTAGTCTATACTAAAAATAAAAAAAATTAGCTGGGTGTGGTGGCAGGCACCTGTAATCCCAGCTACCTGGGAGACTGAGGCAAGAGAATCACTTGAACCTGGGAGGCGGAGGTTGCAGTGAGCCAAGATCATGCCACTATGCCACTGCACTCTAGCCTGGATGACAGAGCAAGACTCCATCTCAAAAAAAAAAAAGAGACCTTTGGCCTTCAAGTTTCCATTCCTTCTGGCCAGGACTCAGAGGGTGGACAGAAAGACATCTTCCCAAAGTCTTCTTTTTCATGGAAATACCCAAGTTCCTTCGATCTAAACATGGGACCTTTGGGAGGCTAAGGCAGGAAGATCACTTGAGACTGGGAGTTTGAGACCAGCCTGGGCAATATAGTGAGATCCAATCTCTATTTTAAAAGAAGAAAAATTTTTTTTTTGAGACAGAGTTTTGCTCTTATTGACCAGGCTGGAGTACAGTGGGGCAATCTTGACTCACTGCAAGCTCCGCCTCCCAGGTTCAAGTGATTCTCCTGTCTCAGCCTCCCAAGTAGCTGGGATTACAGGTGCATGCCACCATGCCAGCTAATTTTTGTATTTTTAGTAGAGACGGGGTCAGGCTGGTCTTGAACTCCTGATCTCAGGCATACTCCCGCCTCAGCCTCCCAAAGTGCTGGGATTACAGGCGTGAGCCACTTCACAAGCCGAAATTTTTTTTTGATACAACAATTTCAAAGTCGTAGGCACTTTTCCATCCTATCTTTGGTCTTCTAAGTTCTGGGACGACACGAAAGATGACCTAAGAGATTTCCTGTATTTCCTAAGGTGATGTCTGGATCTAACCCAAATACATCTGGCGAGTCTCCCTGTGTTCTATGGTGAGAGGGGAGGGGCGCACTGGACATTGCACAAACATTCACTGTGCTAAATTCATACATGGGTCCCACGTGCTTTTTTTTTTTTTTTTTAAGATGAAGCCTGGATCTGTCACCCAGGCTGGAGTGCAGAGGTGTGATCTTGGCTCATTGCAGACTCTGCCTCCTGGGTTCAAGTGATTTTCCTGCCTGCCTCAGCCTCCTGGGTAGCTGGGACTACAGGTGTGTGCCACCACTCCCGGCTAATTATTTTTGTATTTTTAATTGAGATCAGGTTTCACCATGTTGGACAGCCTGGTCTCGAATTCCTGACCTCAGGTGATCCACCTGCCTCGTCCTCCCAAAGTGCTAGGATTACAGGCGTGAGCTACTATGCCCAGCTTCACCTGCTGTTTTTTTGATCTTGTTCCTGAGACCTCCAGGCCCATGTGTGGGAAGTTGAGCCTGAGCCTCGCTCCCTGTTCTTATTAAATGCCACGCTCCGATTTTGGGGAGGAGAACTTGGCCTTGAGCACAATTCTGTTTGCAGGCTTGCTATTTTTACAAGGTTTACCCTATTCTTAGTTACTTTTAAAAATAAAATCGTCAACAGCTTTTTCTTCCCCTGTAACATTTCCGCCACCACCAAAGATCTTAAACTGTGCATTCAATTACAGGAAGGAGGAAGCCAGGCAGGGGTGAGGACTGGCCGCAAACACTGAGGCAGAAACCCTCCCAAGGCAAGATTTATGTGCTTGCAGAAGGGGCTGTCACCAGGGAGAAGAAGCCTGTGACTTCGGAATACTCATGAACACATCCAGCTTGCTGTCAACCCTGATGGTTTTGGTAAAAATGGCTCCAAAAGAGAAAAGACATATTTCTGGGGAGAAAACATGGATTCTTACTCGGGCTTTATAGAAGCAACACTCAGGCTGTACGCGAGGGAATAAAATACACAATCGACCCCAACTCCTCGGTGGGTCTGGCCAAATCCATGAAAAACCAGCAGGGAAGACCTGGCTTTCTGCTGCACGGCAGGGGCCAGCAGGCAGCCCAGAGTGGCTTCTCCACCCCGTCCTCCAGCCGTTCCCATCTTAGCCCATTTTTCACTGTGTCCTGCAGTATCAGCCTACAGTTAGGAGGACGGCTTCTGATTGCTTCCTGTAATCATTAATGTGATGCCTCGGCCAAATTAGTTATCCTTTCTGAGCCTCCTTTTCCTCACTAAAGAAAGTGATAATTGGCCAGGCGCGGTGCCTCCTGCCTGTAATCCCAGCACTTTGGGAGGCCGAGGCAGGTGGATCACCTGAGGTCGGAAGTTTGAGACCAGCGTGACTAACATGGAGAAACCCCGTCTCTACTAAAAATAGAAAATTGGCCAGGTGTGGTGGTGCATGCCTGTAATCCCAGCTAGTCGGGAGGCTGAGGTAGGAGAATCCTTTGAACCCAGAAGGCGGAGGAGGTTATGGTGAGCCGAGATTGCACCACTGCACTCAAATCTGGGTAGCAAGAGTGAAACTCAGTCTCAAAAGAAAAAAAATGATAATCCTTACCCTGCCAACATCATTCATTCATTCACTCATTCATTATTGCAGGTTCAGTTCCCCAGAAAGCTGGCTGTGAGGTGGAGTTTAGCATGTAGGATGTCTGTGCGATGCCAGTGGGACTCAATGGGTAGAAGGGAGAGAAGAAGGAGCTGAGCTGGGTGCAGGCCCAGTGACTGCCTTGGTTGGACCCAAATGGTGGCTGATGAAGGTTGTGTGTGGGCAGCAGACAGGCAAGCTGGCAACACACCGTTCCTTAAAGGGGGTCATGGTGCACACCAGGGGGTCCGTTCCACTGTTCTTGGATGTGGTCATGACCAGATTTGGTCCCAGCCCCTTTTGGGCACTCTGCCTTGGGTGCACAGGAGAAAACAGCCCACATGGGGGTGCCGGGAAGAGGACGCTTGCCCTTCCCCAGGCAGGGTGGGGAGCGTGGTTTCACTTCCATGGGTAGCTTTTTTCACATTCCATCAGGACAGTCAGTGTGGGATGACACCGTTATATTGGGGACAATGCTGTATCTTGGGCGGCAGGATGAAGGTGTTGCCGAGGGACAGGTGGGCAGCATGTGGGTTAGGCAGGCCAGGGCTGGTTCTGAGAGAGATTTCTGGGATCTAAAGTCAAGCTCCAAGAAGGCAGCCGCAGGGAAGCTGAACAAGGTGTTGTCTGCGATCTCCACTCCCCAAGCAGGCGGTGAGCTTCAGGAGGGTGGAAATGAACCCAAGCCCTCGTGTGGCATGGCTGCCGCAGGTGAACCGTCAGGCCCACGCGTGGCACGGCTGCCGCAGGTGAACCATCAGGCAGAACCACTGTGGAAGGGATGGGCAGGGATGACGATCAGATGAAGATGGCATCAGCAAGAAGAGGGATGTCTGGCATTTCAGAAAGCTCCGCCCTGGCCCAGAGTCCACAGCCACCTCCTTCCCTCCTCATACTCACTGCAGCTCCCAGGGGGGCCTCAGCTGCCTGTTCATTTCAGACAAAGAGACTGGATGAAAGGGAGTTGAGATCTCATGGCTGCAAAGCAAGGCAACCTTGGCTTTGCTTCCATGCGGGGCTCCCTTCAATCCTGCCGTGAGGGCTTCCACCAGAGGAGAGTGGGTCACGGCATGTTTCCAGATTGTCTCCTGGCCTGGAATTGCAGGATTCGTGGACCTGGGTCCATGTGGAGAGGAAGCTGGGCTGTGCCATCCACTGTCCCTGTCAGGAGCCCTGCAGGTATTTGAGGAATGACTGTTTGGGTCCCAAAAGGCTGCTCCTCTTGTCAGTCCTGCTCCTCCTGTCCGTCCTGGTCCTGTCTGTCCGTCCTGCTTTGTCCCCAAGCAGGCCCCACGTGTTGCTCCCAAGGCTTTGGTTTCCAGGGGCTCTGCCGACACTTTGCCTGCTGCCTCAGAGCATTTTAACTTCTCGTTTGAACTTCCCTCTGCCAGAATGTGTTCTCCTGGGGGAAGGGGAGCGCGAGTGGGTGTGCAGTGCAGGGGAGGCTGCAGACTGAGGAGGCAGGAAGGTGGGATTAGAAGAGAGAATGTTAAATAGCACTGCCCTGAGGGGAGAAAGCCGTGCAGCTGATGGAGCCTGAGAAACAAAGTGTACAATGCAGTGTCTGCAGAAGAGAAAGTTGTTGGTGATTTCCAAAGGCATCAGGGAGGGAAGGGGCAAAGGCCAGGCGCCGAGCTTCCAAGCCATCCGCTCCACTGCCTCCACTGCGCCGTCCAGCTAGTCGGGACCCAGCCCCGTGTCCTGCCCCACCTCGCCCGCAGCCCTCCTGCTTCTCCCCCGGCTCCTGTCCATTCTCGAAGCAGCAGCCACAGTGGCTTGAGCTTCACTCAGGGAGGCTGGGGAGCGAGAGGCATCGTCATCCACGTGCCCGCCCCTCCCTCTTCATCAGGGAGAAAAGGGGCTCCCACCTCTCCTGGGGACAAGTTGCATTTCTCAAACAGGCTCTAGCCACCAGGCCCCCCGAGTCTGATGCTGTGACTCAAAGCCGCAACCCCTGAGGCCCCTGGCAGCTTCCCCGGACTGGGCTGGCCACGGCAATGCTTGTGATCCCACCAAGCCCACCACGAGCCCTGCACCCCTGACGGATGGAGCCTCTGACCTTGGAAGGAAGGGCTCACCTGTGATATCTGAAGTACACACAGTTCAGCCAGTTCACATATAACCAGCGTGACAGGGTGCAGCCAGCATGGCTTCCCCTTCAGGAATTCCTTCAGATGCTGTTTGATGATGAATAAAGAGTGACCTGTGTTCTGCAAATGGGTCGTGTTTGGGGCATTTTCGTTAGCAAAGCATTATGGAGCAGACACCATGGATGTGAGGGTGAGACGGAGCAGTCAGCACCCCACCCCTCCTCTGTGGCTGTGTGGCCCTGGGGAAGTGGCCTCCACTTGCTGGACTCAATGAAGATCCCACCGCTGGCTGTGAGGACCCCACATGTCATGGGAAGAAGGCAGCTGGCATGAGGCTGGCCAGCCCTGGGAGGGGCGTTTGTGTTGGCACAAATATCAGGATGCCCCACAGGACTCACCTCCGAGCCCCCCAGGTGAAGCCCCATGTCCAGAGGCACCAGGGGCCCCTACTGGGGGCTCACTCCAAAGGTGAACCTCCAAGTCCTGAGGTTGCCATTGAGGACCTAGGACCACACTGCCTATCCCAGGAAGACACTCCTCATGCTTCTGTGCAGCAAAAATGCCTTTTGCCAGGTTGGGAAAATGATTCCGTCTACAGCATCTCTCCTTGGCCACTGAGAGGGTCCAGTGAGATGGCTCCACACGCAGATGGTGGCTGAGGTCAGACTTCACAGTGGGTGCCTTAGAGGCGAGTGCACCTCTCACCACCTCGCTGACCACACAGAGAACCTGTGGAGTGGCTGTAACTGCTGATCTGCTTTCACGGAAAACGGAGGCTGGAGGAACTCTGCACCTTGTCCAAGGACTCAGGGCCGCTTGTGGTAGAGCCTGGGTTCCCAGCTGGGCCTCCCGTATCCCACGTCCACTCTCTATGCTAATATCACGTCCAGGTGCCTCATTAAACAGAAGAATGTCCGCTGTTGCGAATAGAATTAGGGATCGCACAGCTTCAAGGTGGAGACGTGAGCAGGCAACGCCACAGGAACCACCGGGCTCTAGACTTGACCTGGGACAGGCTTGTGGTTGTCCTAAGAGGAGGCGGCTCCGGCAGGGGCCTGAAGACCCTGGCTCAAGGGCAGGGCCCAGCTTCCTGGGGTTTGGGTCTGTGTGACTGAGGCTCCCTTGCTGGTGAGGGGTCCTGGTGGTGTTTTCCCTGGGTTTGGGTTGCTGGAGTGTGGGTGGAGCCCCTCTTTTGGGGCGCTGGGGGCACCTTCTTTGCTAGCCTGCCGCTCCCTCCTGGGGGGAACCCCAGGTGCCTGGGCTCTGAGTGTCACAGAGAACGCAGGGACCTGGCCCTGCAAACACCCTTGTCCACTGACACCCACGGGCGCAAGGAGTGGGCAGCACCATGTCCGTGCCCAGTTGCCAGGAGGGAATTTTCACCAAGGTTTCTATAGATGGCGTCATCCCTGCTCCCCTACCAAATGCATTCACTCATCCAGCCTTCATTCGCTCACTGATGGCCAACAGATCTTCCCAGAGGGCCCACCGTGCCCTGGGCCCTATCCTAGGAACATTCCTGGGCCTCCTGTTCTGGAACATTCTGATTCTCAGCCCCTTCAGTCCAACTCCCCACCACCCTCACACCCCCCAGCAGCTCACAGCAACCCCCTCTGCAGAGGCGGCCCCAGGGACGTCTCTCAGAGACGGAGGGAGGAAGCTGCAGGGAGGTTCCTCCTTCGTCTTGGACTCCCTCCCTCTCCCGCGCCTCCCCGCTCTCCTGCTGCTCCTCACACCTCCTCTCTCCTTTCCTCTCCCTCCCTCTCCCTGGGTCCTAGTGGCCCTGTCCCTCTCCCCATCTCCCTGTCCCTCTCTGCTTTCCTCTCTCTCTCCTCCTCCTTCCCCCTCCAGTCCCTCTCTCCCACCACCTCTCTCCTGATCTCCGTCTCCCTCCCCTGTGTCTCTCCCTCCTCACACACACAGGTGCACAAATGCACACACCCACAAACACAGCCCACAGCCATCATCTCCTGAGATAATTGCAGCAGAAACATGGAGCTGCCTGAGGCTCTGCTCGTGAAGGGAACGGAGAGGCTCCTAGGAGCTTCTTTCTGAGCATGTGGCCCATGTGCCCACTTCTCACAAGTGCCCTCACTGCACTGCAGCATCCGGTACTGGTACCGGGCTGGGAGGGAGGTGGGGCTGCACTGGTGCAGAGGCTGGGCCCTGCTCAGGGGGTGGCCTCCCCTACCCGGTGCTTGGGGGAGTGGTCTACATGAACTTCCGGTGCTTCTGAGGGCTGCACCCCCAGCACAGTCATCTCCAGGGGCTCTGGAGACGCTTATGGGTGCACCGGATGCTGTGGCCAGCTCTGCCCTGGCATTCGAACCCTCACCATCCCTCCCCCGATGGGCTGGCTCAGCCACTGGCCACTGGAGTCTGGGAGGAGACAAGGGTTGGGATTCTAGGAGTGCACATAGGACAGTGGTGGTGAGAATGTCTTGACGGTCACTTTCGGCCTCTGAATGGTGGTCCCGAAAGATTCACAGGAACTAAAAAGCAGAGGAAGTCGCGATGATGCTTATTCCTCTCCAGATGTTTCCTTCCCGTTCTCCACTTGCTCCTTCTAGGGGACCTTCTCTGCTGAGAAACCACAGGTGCTCTTCCAGTTATCAAATATAACAAATCAACCAGCAATTGTCAGCTTAAACCAACAATCATTATTTGCTGTTTCATGGTTTCTGCTAGCTGGGAATTCTGGAAGAGCTTGGCTGAGCGGTTCTCACCTGGAATCTCTCAGGGAGTTGCATTCAGGTTCACGGGGACTGCTATCATCTGATGGCTTGGCTGGTGCTGGAAGATCTACTTCCAAGGTAATGCTGCCACATGGAGGCCGCTTGTGCATCTCCAGAACACGAGCTGAGCACACAGTGCCTGGAGCCAGGGGCAGGGCAGAAGGAGGCCCTCCATGGAGTTTATAGATTCATGGGCAAGACATCTGGCAACCCCAAAGTAAACAGACAATAGCTCCCTGAAGGAGTGACATGGAGGGCTGTTTTCCCCAGACATGTGTACATGCATGTATGCACATGTATGTGTGACTGTGCGTGTATATATGTATGTGAGTACATGCATGTGTGTGCATGAGTAGACATGGACATGCGTGTGTGTGTGTGTATGCATTCATTAGTGTATGCATACATGTGTGGGGGTGATCACTGAAGGTTTTTTTGAGAGTGTGATACTTAAGCCAAAATTTGAACATGAAGATTAGCTAAAGGGAAAATGGGTGAGAGAATATTCTAGAAGTGGGCAAGTGTGCACAGGAGAGAGTAATGGGTTTGTGTCTTGAAGGAATAAGCTGGGGCAGGCTCCCTGGTAACTGGGCTTTGGATGGGTGTGTTGGACAGAGGGAGAGAGGGTAGAGCAGTTGAGGGTCCCTGAATCTCAGTAAGTTGCTTCTAGCAACTGTGAGGATGTTCGGTGGATTCCAAGCCAGGAAGGGACCCGCTGGTGAGCAGCAGATGGGCAGGCGGCCTCTCAGTCCAGGTGTGTGTTGGTGAGGCGGGTGTGAGACTGTGGCTGTGCTGGGTCAGCTAGGACTAAGCTGGAGAGACAGGAGGCTGAGCTGGGGAGGTCCTGCTGTAATTTGTGTTCGCACCTGGAGAGGTGTACCTGTGGTCGGATGGAGCGAAGGCAATTGTGGAAGAGGAGAGGGGAGGAAAAGCCCAATCAGCCAGGATCTGTAGGGACCTCAAATGTGGGGCCTGAAGTCACTGGAACGAGGCCAGGAGTCGGTGTGGGGGAGGCTGTCTTCGGGAGCCAGCAGTCTTTCTGGGGAGAAGACGGGAGGGTGGGCAGGCCCCAGGCGATCTCGAGTTTCTGTTTAGAGGTTGATGACCAAGGCTAACTTTCCACCCAAACGGATGCTCAGCTGCAACTGGGTTAAATATGGAAAAAGCACAGGGACTTTGTGTAATTTAAAGGTGAGAGGAGAAAGAAGCTCTGATTTTGACTGAGGCTCTTCCTGGCGGTGTTACTGTGAGTGCAAATGCGCAGCTCAGGGCAGCCTGAGCCTGGCAATTCCTCCACACACGCTCCTGCCCTGCAGACCTCACTCCTTCAGAGCCATCTACTTAGTTCAGAGCCATCTTCCACAGTTAAATCCAAGTAGAGATACGCTGCTCCCCGCCTTTTTTTTTGATGGAGTCTTGCTCTGTTGTCCAGGCTGGAGTGCAGTGGTGCGATCTTGACTCACTGCAACTTCCGCCTCCCGGGTTCAAGTGATTCTCCTGTCCCAGCCTCTTGAGTAGCTTGGATTACAGGCACGTGCCACCATGCCTGGGTAATTTTTTGTATTTTTGGTAGAGATGGAATTTTCACCATGTTGGTCAGGCTGGTCTTGAACTCCCAACCTTAGATAATCCTCCTGCCTCAGCCTCCCAAAGTGCTGGTCTTACAGGTATGAGCCGCTGCGCCCGGCTGCTGCTCCCTTCTTAGTTGTGTTTTCACTTTCTGCAGTTTCAGTTACCCACGCTCAACCTTGGCCCCAAAATAGGTGAAGACGTACAATAAGATAAGTTAAACTTTATCATAGATGTGTATGTGCAGGAAAACATATAGCGTCTACAAGGTTTCTTACTATCCGAGGTCTCAGGCATCTGCTGGGGGTCTTGGAATTTGTTTTCTTCAGAAAAACGGGGGCCGCTGGACTAGAGAGGTCATTATCTTCTTTGCAAAAGGATTTACAGTTAAGGTCACTAAAATAGAGGTTGTTTCCACGGCATTTACTGGCTTTGGTTTGCAGAAATTTAAAAGCACAAACTTTGTTAGCACCACAGGCAGCCCTGCTCTCCGGGCTTAGCAGTCTGTCAGCTAAGTGCCTGTAGCCTCGGACGAGCAAGACACAGTTTCCCTTTGAAGAGCTCTACGTGGGGACTGGCCTCTCATGTCTACCTAATTCTTATGACCCACCATCTCCTTGGACTTTGATCCAAGGAGAAATTTGTTTTCAAAATCTCTGGCAGACACAGCAATGATGCCAAATCAAATCTCTCTGCTCAAAGACACTGCTCCATTGTATTAAAGCCAACCTTGGTCACTCCACAGGAGCGGGGCAGAAGGTTTCTGCAAAATTACCTAACAGCTAAATACAAAATCCTAAAGAGGAAACCAAGCTATTTTTTATCTCCAGGATGAAAAGAGATGAGCCCCTCGAGGAAGGAACAGACAAGTTACCTGCAAGGAAAGAGAGGGCTCAGAGGCATGACTATGTGTGGGTAAGGAGATGGGGTTGACTCTCAGAGAAGTGTCCAGCCAGAACACCTGCTTTGGTTCCCCGGCAGGTGAAGGCCAAGGTGGGGGCTGGGTCTGTTTAAAAGAGGACCACGCTCAAGACAGCATCAGACTCATGGAGGGGCTGTGCCTTCCTTGCGATGGGCACACTTTTTAACAACAGCTTTCTTTCTTTTTTTTTTTTTTTTTTGAGATGGAGTTTCGCTCTTGTTGCCCAGGCTGGAGTGCCATGGCACAATCTTGGCTCACTGCAACTTCCTCACGGGTTCAAGCGATTCTCCTGCTTCAGCCTCCCGAGTAGCTGTGATTACAGGCATGTGCCACCATGCCTGGCTAATTGCATATTTTGAGTAGAGATGGGGTTTCTCCATGTTGGTCAGGCTGGTCTCGAATTCCCAACCTTAAGTGATCTGCCTGCCTCAGCCTCCCAAAGTGCTGGGATTATAGGTGTGAGCCACTGCGCCCGGCCACATCACCTTTCTTAGACGTGTGCTGCCTCCTACCGCAAGTCTGATTCCTTGCAGAACGTGACACGTTTGAGTCATATTCAGGTGACTTCACGTTCTGTGGCTGCTGTCACAAATGGCTTTGAATAACACACATCTGTTCTCTCTCCGTCCGGGAGGCCAGACGTGTGAAGTCAAGCGTCGGCCTGGCCGTGCTCCCTCCGGAGGCTGCAGGGAGGGTCCTTCCTGCTTCTTCCAGCTCCTGGTGGCTCCTGCAGTCCTGGGCTCACAGCTGCAGCTCCCCAGTCTGGGGCTCCATCTTCACATGGTCATCTTCTCTCTGAGTCTTCTCTTCTCTCCGTTTTTCTCCTCTGTGTGTGTCATAAAGACACTTGTCACTGGACTTAGGGCCCACCTGGCTAATCCACGGTGACCTCATCTTGAGATCTGCAAACTTACTCCATCTTCAAACACCCCTTGTCAAATAAGGTCACATTCATGGTTTCCAGATAAAGTTTAATGGACGTGTCTTTTTGGAGGCCACCATTCTACCCACTACAGATGGCAAGTGTGTGAGGGGCTGAATGGTGCTCCTCGAAATTCATATGTTGAAATCTCCACTCCCAGTACCTTGGAATGTGGCTCTATTTGGAGATAAAGTTTTTAAAGCAGTAATTAAGTTAAAATGAGGCTCTAAAGGTGGAACCCTTGCTAATATGACTAGCATCTTTATTTAAACAGGGAGAGACACTAGGGGTGCGTGTGCACAGAAAAATAGCAGATGAAGACACAGTGAGAGGGCAGCCATCTGCAGGGCAAGGAGAGAGCCCTCAGGAATCTCGCCCTGCTGGCACCCCGATCTTGGACTTCCAGCCTCCAGAACTGTGAGACAATAAAGTCCTGCTGGGAAGTCACCCAGTCTGTGGTGTTTTGTTATGACAGTCTTAGCAAACACTTGCAGTGACCTAGCCTTTCCGGGGTACCCCTTGTAGGCCAGTCACCTTGCTCCTTGCATTAAAATGTCTTGATTGTGAGGAAGCCCAGACTGTAGGGTCAGGCAGAATTGGGTGTGGCTGGGTTTCACATCTGCCTCCTGAGTTTGGTCCAGTTGCTTACTAGATTTACGAGTCAGTGATCTCATCTGCATAAAGGAGACATTAGCACCCACCCTACAGCCTTAGTGCAAAGTCAACATGAAAGTCTCACGAATGGTGCTGGGCAGGAATTCAGCCGGTCACTGTTGTTGTGGATGTTCCCAGAGCATACATAATCAACGGTTGAAGATGAATATTTGATGGTTGGAGATGATTATTCAATGGTTGGATATGGATATTTAATGGTTGGATATGGACATTCAATGGTTGCATTGAATCCTGGCATCCAGCCACCCCTGTTTAGAAGCTCTTTCCTAGACTTCAGCCCGTAAGTGTGGGGTTACTTGCTCAAGGTCAAATACCTGGTAAGCAACGGAGTATGGAATTATCATCTCCACTTAGTTCCCAGAATCAGATGTTTACATTTTAATTTTACTTCCCAGATACTGTTCTCAATGCCCCAGTGTCCATTATCACACTTAAGTGTTCCCAATATGGTAATAAAATGAATGTGGAGGTGGAAGAAGCTGAAGTGGAGTTAACTCATGGAATCAAGCTGGAATATTTTAGTAAATGTAAACAAATCAAGGAAGAGAAAAATGATACATTCACTTGCCACCTAGAACGAATAGCAATGGTCCCTCTGATTCCAGGGGGAGATGTTCTATAGATGAAAACGGCAAATGTTTTTCCAAGTTTCAGGAGTTTTCCAGTCTCCTCCCTGATGTCCCCAGCAGGATCAGGTGCCATGCTGTGCCCCCACAGCCCCATCATCCCTGGAAGCCCTCCTGCGGGCTGTGGGCTCTAAGGGCAGAGGGATCGTATGACTTTGACCTACGGGATTCCAGGTCCCAACTCTGGCAAACAGGAGGTGCTCAGTAGTTTTATTTTTGAAGTTGAAGTTTCTTAATGAGGTCTGATGGAGATCCACAGGGTAGCAGCTTGCACCAGTGCGGGCTGGGGTTGTGGGCGCTCCAGGCAGCAGGGCAGATGCTGAGCCTGTGCACGCCTCGGTGCACTCAGGCTTCTGAGGCCTCTGGGACAGCTGGGCTGGGAGCAGGAGGGCTGCTGTGAAGGGGGCGGCTGAGGAAGCAGTGGTGGCCGTGGTCACAGCCCTTATGGAGGGGCCCACGTGGGTCAGCCCTGAGCTGTGTAATGGAGCCAACACGAATCCTCATCCCTGGAGCCGTCTGCAGAAGTACCAAGTCTCCTGCTGGAGTCCAGCACAGGAGGAGACTTCCTAGCACTCGGCAGTCAGCTTGGTCTGTCAATCTTCACGAAATAAAAATGCACACAAGTGTTTTGCAGTAAAGAATATCCGAGAGTTGTCTGGACTCATCAAAGAATGTAGAATCTCCAGTCTTGAAAACCTCCAAAATCTCACAAAGTAACATTGCGAGGCAAATACAAGCTTAGAAATATAAATCATGCTTAAAATCATTGCATTTGGTGGAAAAAAAATCACTATGTTCATAGTATGCTTCTGATGAGCCAATTATTAATAAAGAAGACAATTTTAAGATTAATTTTTTTCTCATGGTAAAGACATAAAATTCGAATTCAGAAGCAAACATTTGAATTAGTCACAAAATATGAAGCCAGTTTTGATTTCTTATGTAACTCCACAAGTTATAAGAAATGTCAGAAAAAATGCTAAACTACCATTGTATAAGTTTACACTTGGAATTAATTTTAAAATTACACAAAACTGATCCGTATGAAGAGTTAAATCTTTTCAGAAAAATCGCTCCACAAGGATGATCAGCTACAGATGCACTAAAATTTATATTTTGAAATAGTTTATCATAAATGTCTCCCAATGTTTTCATGGCATATAAATATTGTAAATAGCCCCAGGAACTGTTGCGTCAGCATAAAATGATTCTCAAAAGTAAAAACTATCAAAAATTATTTGCAATCTTGCATGTACCACAAGTAACTGACATTGTTTTTAATTATATTGATGAAAAATGAAGTTGCTGAAAATACACATTTTGACAACCTAATAAACAAATTTGTAGTCAGAAAAATTTATGACAAGCCATTATATGAATAACATATTATTTTGCATAATATTATGACTTCTAAATACTATCTTGCAATTTAAAAGTTTCTTCTCTGTGTGCTAATGTTATGGCTGGTGTTTAAAAAAAAAGAAAAAAGAGAAAAAGTTTCTTCTCTTACTTGCATGTCACTATTCTGTCACATTTTAGACGCAACAAAATATTTTAGAAGAAAAGGATTTATACTTTACAGTCTTCATCAGCACTCTTTTTTAAAAAAATTTTTTCTTTTTAAACACGGAGAATTATATTTGCATTTTTCACTGGCCTGGCAAGTTCTGTAACTGACCCTGATTAGAAGATTACCCAAGAGATAAGATTCCTGGAAGCTCAGACTAAAAATAGAGACACAAATGAAACAAAAAGCAAAAATAGAAGGACCCCCAGGCCCTGGACCTCACAGGCACCCAGACACCCAGACCCTGGGACTCACACACCCTCCCAGACACCCAGGCCTTGAGACTCACAGGCACCCAGACACCCAGGCCCTGTTGCTCATGGGCACCCAGATATCTGGACCCTGGGACTCGCCTTCATAAGTCTCCATCACCCCAGGACGCTTCACCTTTTGGGGCCAGAACCTGCAAGCTCAGTGCAGAGATCTGGAGTCAGGGCCCCAGCTCTGGGCAGACTCAGCTACCCTGGGCTCTGTGAACTGGGCAAGCCATGGGCCAAGCTGGATCTGTTTCCCAGCCAAGAAAGTAAGGCATGCTGAGATGCAGTGTGAATCCAGGTATGCATGGGTGGGGAGAACGTGAGAGCCATTTTTATAAAAGAGGGATTCTCTCCCTGCCTTCTCACCCCAGTGTGCAAGAATCTCAAAGAGAATCTGAAACAGCAAAGAAAGAAAAAAAGATAGAACATGCAGAAGTCCCACCTAAGAATGTGCTCGGCTTATACAATTGCAAAAAGTGTGCGCGTGTGTGTATCTGCACTGCTGTTGAATATTGGCTATTTCTACTCCTTACATAAGCTTAACGGATGGGGTAAAATCTGCTGAGTGTATCAAAGGCCCATTTTTAATTCATAGTGGGTTGGAGAAATAAAACTTACTTTTCTGAGAGAGAAATCTACAAGGAGTTTTGGAAGCCAACCAGTTTAATAAGCACAGGCTCTAAGTAAATAGCATAAAGAATTTATGAGCATCACTTTCTGCATTTATGTATAGCTTGTTGTGTGTGGGGTTCGGAAAAAGAACAAATCACTGCTTTGCATTCTCTCCAGGACTTGCAGGCTGAGTTCTTCCCCTGCGTGGCCTGAAGTGGCCCAGCTGTGAGAAGCCATTGTGAGGGATAATGTTTGTCTAATACAGAGAGCACCAGCATCGAATTGTCTGCAGGCTGAGCCCCTGGGGAGGAGGCGAGGGAAGAAAGCCCGATGGCTTCAGGCTCAGGTCTTTAAAACTTGTTCTGGGCGAGAACACACTTGCAGAGCCCCACGCTGGGCTGCAGACACCCAGAAGCGACGGGAGCCTGCGTGGGGGCTTTGCAGTTCATGGATCGCCGGTTTCATCTTTGGGGGCCCGCACCACTTACTTGTCTGCAGCTTTGCCTGGTGCTGACGGACTCCATCCAGCACCCCCAGGGCCTGCCTCCGATTCTGGGTTTGGGGAGCAGAAACGGCATGTCCAGGGGACAGGGAAGGCCCCTGGGGGTTTATTAGGCTCCTCTGCCCTCTCCCACACCCATGTAGTGGCCAGACATGAGAGCAAACAAGGCCAGCTCTGGGCCAGCCTGTTCTGATCCTCCGTGGCCCTGGGGGTTTCCCTCCCCACTCTGCTCCCTGGCGGTCTGGGCTGTCTGTGTAGTCCTGCCCGGGGGATCTAGGCAGGCTGGTGGAGGAGATGGCATCAGGGCTGGCCTTGGGAGGACAGGAGGAAGTCTTCAGGAGTGGAGAAAAGGGGAAGGTGTTTCTGATGCTAGAAGGGGATCCCAAGGCCTGGAGTTCCCAGGGGGCTGAGGGTGGCACTGGAAAGTCAACAGCGAGCTTTTACAAATATTTCTTATCGTTGTCCGGGCGCGGTGGCTCACGCCTGTAATCCCAGCACTTTGGGAGGCTGAGGCAGGCC
>CAUYLG010014912.1:0-107853 GCA_963573385.1 Cacajao melanocephalus | reverse complement strand
AAAAGAGGTTTTTAATACCCATTTTTAGACTGCATTCTAGCCTGGGCAATAGAACAAGAATCCCGTTCTCTCTCCCTCTTTCTCTTCCTCTTTCTTTCTCTCTTACATTCTTTTTTTTCTTCCTTTCACTCTTTCTTTCTTTCTTTCTTCTTTTCTCTCTCTCTCTTTCTTTCAAAAAAAAAAAACAGAGAGGCAGGGCAAATGGTCAGAAGGAAAGGAGGGTTCTTGGCAGCTGTGTGGTTCACTATCTTACCTGTGGCTGTAGCTCATCCCTTCCTCTGGATTTAAATACCAAATTTATGCTGATGGCTTCCACGTTGGAATATAATCTTTTGAGGAAGAGCACGGGCTTTGGAGTCATACAGCCCATGCCTCAGTTTCTTCCTCTGTAACATGGGGTTAACCACAAGATTTACCTGCTCGGTGTGTGTATGAGGATTAAATGAGTTGACACATACGAAATCTCCCAGAATCATAACTAATGCATAGTAAGCACTCATAAATGACATGATCATGATCAATTATCAGTCACATTTTCAGCCGTCAGTCCTCTCTGGCTTGACACCTCCACTCATATGTCTCCAGGGCATCTCAGGCTTAACAAAATGGAATCAGAATTCTTGACTTTCCCAACAGTACCCCACCTTTCCCAGTCTCCCTGTTTCAGTGAATGGCATCTGATATATCTGTAGCCCAAGTCAGGAACCTGAGGGTCAGGTGTAGTCCTGCTTTCCCCTTCCCTTTCATGTGCAACCCAGCAGGAACTTCTGCAGAGCAGAAGACTCCACCTCCAAAATAGGTTTCAAGTCCATCTACGTCTTCCCACATCCCTCTCTCCTCTAGCCAAGCGTCCCTTTTATCTGGGTGAAGGTAGCAGCCTCTGCATGCCTCCCTGCTTTTCCTCTTGCTCCTTTCCAGGGAATCTGTACCTGTGGCCATGGCCTTCTGTAACAAATGTACCTGTGACCATCCTAAGACACTAAAGGGGCACAGAAAAAGAAGCCCATGGCTACCTCTGCTTGCTTTTGGTGTACATTTGCATGAAATACTTTTTTCCACCCTGTTACTTTAAGTTTATGTTAGTCCTTAGGTGTTAGGCGAGTCTCCTGAAGGCAGCAGATGGTTGATGACTTGTTACCCACCCTGCAGTTCTGTATCTTTTAAGTGAAGCTTTTAGGTCATTTACATTTGTTAGTATTGAAATGTGAGGTACCATTACATTCATCATGCTTTTTGTTGCCTGCGTACTTTGTTTTTTTATGTCTGTTGTTGTTGTTTTTTGCTTTTTAGTTTTATTTTTGTTTTACAGGTCCTGTGTGATTTATGCTTTAAAGACATCCTGTTTTGATGTGGTTCTAGGATTCGTTTCAAGATTTACAGCTCCTTTTATCAGTTCTTGTAGTGATGGCTTGGTAATGATGAATTCGCTCAGCATTTGTTTGTCTGTAAACAACTATATCTTTCCTTCATATATGATTGCTGGATACAAAATTCGTGGCTGATAGTTGACTCATTTGAGGAGCTAGAAGACAGGGCCCTAATCCTTTCTAGCTTGTAGAGTTTCTGCTGAGAAATCTGCTGTTAATCTGATAGGTTTCCCATATAGTTACCTGGTGCTTCTGTCTCACAGCTCTTAAGAATCTTTCCTTCATCTTAACTTTGGATACCCTGATGACAATGTGCCTAGGAAAAATCTTTTTTGCAATGAATTTCTCAGGTATTCTTTGTGCTTCTTGTGTTTGGATGTCTAGGTCTCTAGCTAGGCTGCAGAAGTTTTCCTTGATTATTCCCCCAAATATGTTTTCCAAGCTTTTAGAATTCTCTTCGTCCTCAGAAACATTGATTATTCTTATGTCTGGTCATTTAACATAATCGCAGACTTCTTGGAGGCTTTGCTCATATTTTCTTATTCTTTTTTCTATGTCTTTGTTGGATTGGGTTAATTTGAATACCTTGTTTTTGAGGCCTGAATTTCTTTCCTCTACTTATTCAAATCTATTGCTGAGACTTTCCAGAGCATTTCACGTTTCTAAAAATGTGTCCAAAGTTACCTGAATTTTTTATTGTTTTTTCTTTAAGCTATCTATTTCGTTCAATATTTCTCTTATTCAATATTGGGGGTGTCTGTTCAGGAAAGGAGGGTCTCCCTTTCCCACTTCTGCAGTTGGGGCACTCACAGTATTTGAAGTGTCTCCTGGGTCCTGCAGGAGCAGTCCACTTCCTTCAGAGGGTCTGAGGGTCCTCTCAGGATTGCTGGTTTGTTCTTTCAGTTGATCTGGAGCTAAAATTCACCATGGAAGCCTTCGGATGCTGCTCTGTCTGGAGCTGCAATCTAGTCCTGCCTCCCATCTGCCACGATCCCCTGCATCTTTCTGTCTACTTTAGTCAGATAAGGCCAAAGCTAGAACAAAAGACCCATACATGAGCCTACAGATCTGCCTTCAGACACTTGAGAAAGCCTCCAACTCACCGTGAGAAAACTGACCCCAATCGGGATCTTTGCTTTGCTCCAACAGCCTCAGGCCCAGCAATTCATGGACTTGGTGGGATGGTTGTCCTCAAAGCAGCCAGCATTTTTATCAGGCTGGTGTCTGGTCCTCTATTTTTCTGAGCTATTCAGAGTCTCCTGACATTTATCTTCACTTAATTGTGAATTTAAAAAATGATGAATGGATGTAGATATAGATGTCGCTATACATGTAGACATAGATAGATATAGATAGACATTTTGGAGAAGAGCGTCTCTTTGAAGACTACGTCTCAGAGTACAAGTGCATGGTTACAACCATTTTGTTTCTCAGCAAACATGGGGAAGTCTGCTTTTGCTCTCTGGGGAAGTTAACATAAATGTTTATTGATAGCACAGTCATCAAGGAATAAAGTTGCTGATTCATTGCTTTACACTGAAACCCTTTGTTGTGCCCTCCTCTTCCTTCCTCTTTATAAGGAGAGACACTCTGAGAAAGAGGACATTGTGGGGACCCACTCCATGTGATGTTTTCTTGGTTGCCTGTTCCCTTTTCTACCTGCAGAGCACGGTTCCCATAAGGGCAGCAGAATCAGCCTCCTCTCTCATCTGGAAGACCACCACTCTGGGGTCTCAGAGGAATGATGGAAGCCTTGGGGTTCCTAAAATTGGAAGTGAATGGTCCCATGGTGACAGTGGCCCTGTCAGTGGTTCTCTTGGCCCTCCTGAAGTGGTAAGTGCAGCCAGCCCTAGGGACTGTGACAGCCTCAGCAGCGTCAGCCCTGGAGCCTTGCTGGTGCCATGGCGGGGTATGTGGGAGTGTGTTTTTCTTCTTTTCTAATCTGGCGGGAGTTGAGTATTAACACAGCTTCAGAATTAAAAGCAAACAGCCAGGTTAATCTTTTGCTAAAATGCATGAGATTGAAGTGTCAGGAAAGGCTGGTGATTCAGTGACTGAGAACGCTACACATAATTAAGTTTGAAAGAGATGGAAAAAGAAACAAATTGGAAAGGCATTAGGTTTGGGGAGAAGTATTTCCTCATACCCCGTCATATCTCCTCACCTCATTTTTCTAAAATCCTCTGTCCTTGTTGGATTTACAGTGAATTCAGCCTCTTGGTTCATATTACATTCAAAACAAAACAAGACCTTGGAGCTGTTTGGCAAATGTGGGCCTCTTTGTGGGAAGTCACTGACAGGGATTTCTGTAGGTTTAAGGACAAAGTGGTAGATCTAATTTCTTAATTTTCTCATCATTGATAGAAGGAGATGGATTCTGATGAACACAGTGTGTGCAGCTCCTACAAAAACTGAGACCCTGAAAGGATCTCAGACTTGAACTCCGAGTGCTCCCCTGTGGTTTTGTTAATTCAATAGCAGATTTTCCTAAGCCTGACTCTGGTGTCTGTAGATTGAAGGCCTCACAATATGTTACATTTATGCATATTCACCCTGTCAGTTAAACTTATTAGAGTTACCCATTCAATCAAAAGCACCTGGATTTAGATGGCTCTGGCTTTTGAGAGGGAAGTGGAAAAAATAATGGAGAACTTGAGTCCGAACAGAATTTTAATTTATGTTTTCGGTAGTAATAAAGTCTCCTCTAGATTAATAACTGGGAAAGCACTTTGAAAAGCATCAAGCATTATGCAGATGTAAGGCATTATTCTTTTGGAATTTGCATAGCTGAGGGTGGAATTCACGTTTGATGTTCTATGATGATGAAATTACTTCTTGGAAATTGGCTCTGAAACCCAGCCTCAGTCCCAGTGCTGCTTTTCTTTTTAACTGGTTAAATTATTTTTTTAAGAACTTTTCTATCTCATTGTAGCTTATCTTGGATTGAAACTGGCCACATGCAAAACCAAGAGCAAACGGTAGCCCCTTCCCTGCCCTCAGCCCCCAATAATCCATTTCAATGTGTTTTTATGCTCCGGGAAGCCCAAAGCACAGTGTCTGACATGCAGAAAGCGCTTAGTCAATGTCAGCCACTGTAATTAACTATCATCTGTGTAACCTAAAGGAAAATAAGTCATCAGTGGTTTTGGTTTATTTTTAATTTCTTACTAATGTGCTTAATCATAGTAATCTCATCAATAGCTGTGCTCTGACTGTGGTTCTCAAAGTGGACACTTTTCTACACTTTTGTTTCAGTCTTTGCTGTGTCTGAGCTCCCAGCTCATCACCCGGCATGTAGGAAAGCCACACTATTCAGCAGGGCAGTCTTACGTTTGCTGTCTATTCTTGGGCCATATTAACAACCTGGTTCAAAGATGCAGAGATTAAGATAAATGCACCCAGAAGAGTTGGTAGATAGGAAGTGAGAGCTGACTTCTATTTATTATCACAAAAATATTTATCGACCTGTTAATGTGTGCCGATCTTGGGGAGGCCTGGTACAAGGTCAGGGAGCAGGAGATCTGGAGCAGGTGCCCAAGGCAGGGGAGACACAAAGGTGCTGGGGGTGAGCTTGATGTCTCGAGAGGATACTGCAGGAGGAGCAGAGGCAGCAGGAGAGAGGTTGGTGGCGGCCCTGGCTCTGGTGCTCTTGGGCCCATTCCTTGATTCAGTGCAAGGGGAACCACGCTTTCGCCCACAACCCTTCAGTTCCAGATGAGACTCTAATCAGCCACTAAGCAACATCCACCAGCTTGAATGAGGCAAGGCCCCTTCCTGCTTCATTCTCTTGAGAGGATATGTGTGGAAGAGACAAGGGTGCTTTTCCTCCAGTGAGAGAATTCACAAGCAAGGAAAGATGCAGGTGTAGAGACACTTGCAGGAAAAACTGGCAGGGGGAGTGTGTTAAACACTGCAGCACATTAGTCCTTGTTTAAGTGCTATGTGTGCCATCAAGCCAGGTAAGATGGCAGCGGAGAGCCTAAACCCTGAGAAGGTGAAATCAAATGGGCTGGGTGTGGTGGCTCATGCCTGTAATCCCAGCACTTTGGGAGGCTGAGGGGGGTAGATCACTTGAGGTCAGAAGTTCGAGACCAGCCTGGCCAACATGGTGAAACTCCATCTCTACTAAAAATACAAAAATTAGCTGGGCATGGCGGCAGGTGCCTGTAATCCCAGCTACTGGGGAGACTGAAGCAGGAGAATCACTTGAACCCAGGAGGCTGAGGCTGCACTGATCTGAGATCATGCCACTACACTCCAGCCTGAGTGACAGAGAAAGACTCTGTCTCAAAACAAAAACAAAACAACAACAACAAAAAAACCCAGGAGAATGGAGGGGATCATGGTGGACGGGAGGCAGGGCTAGATTGCAGCTCCAGAAAAAGCAGCATCTGGAGGCTTGCATTGTGAATTTTAGTTCCAGTTTGACTGCAAGAACAAACCCGAGGGAACCCACAGACCCTCTGAAGGAAGCAGACTGCTCCTGCAGGACCCAGGAGATAGCCCAGATACTGCAACTGCCCCAACTATGGAAGTGGGAAAGGGAGACCCTCCTCTTCTGACACACTCCCCCAATACTGAATGGGAGAAATTTTCAATGAAATAGCTGAAAGAAAAAGCGATAAAAATTTCAGGAAATTTTGGACACACTTTTAGAAATGTGAATGCTCTGGAAAGTCTCAGCAATAGAATTGAACATGTAGAAGAAAGAAATTCAGAGCTCGAAGACAAGTTCTTTGAATTAACCCAGTCCAACAGAGACAAAGAAAGAAGAATAAGAAAATATGAACAAAGCCTCCAAGAAGTCTGGGATTAAGTTAAATGGCCAAACCTAAAAATATGAAGAAGAGAATTCTAAAAGCTTGGAAAACGTATTTGGGGGAATAATAGAGGAAAAGTTTCCCAGCCTAGCTAGAGACCTAGACATCCAAATACAAGAAGCACAAAGAACACCTGGGAAATTCATCACAAAAAGATCTTTACCTAGGCACATCAGGTAATCAGGTTATCCAAAGTTAAGATGAAGGAAAGTCTCTTAAGAGCTGTGAGACACAAGAACCAGGCAACTTATAAAGGAAAACCTAGCAGATTTCTCAGCAGAAATCCTACAAGCTAGAAAGGATTGGAGCCCTGTCTTCTGGCTCAAACAAAACAATTATCAGCCAAGAATTTTGTATCCAGCAAAACTAAGCATCATATATGAAGAAAAGATATCCTTTTCAGACAAACAAATGCTGAGAGAATTTGCCTTTACTAAGCCACCACTACAAGAACTGCTAAAAGGAGCTCTAAGTCTTGAAACAAATCTTAGAAACACATCAAAACAGAACTTATTTAAAGCATATATCACACAGGACCTACAAAACAAAAATACAAGCAGAAAAACAAAAGCAAAAAACAACAAAAATCCAAAGTACACAGGCAAGAAAGAGCAGGATGAATGCAATGATACCTCCATTTCAATACTAACATTAAATGTAAATGGCCTAAAGGCTCTACTTAAAAGATACAGAACTGCAGAATGAATAAGAACTCACCTACCAACTACCTGCTGCCCTCAGGAGACTCACCTAACACCTAAGAACTCACATACACTTAAAGTAAAAGGATGGAAAAAGGCATTCCTTGCAAATACACACCAAAGTGAGCAGCTAGCAGTGGTAGCTCTTCTTATATCAGACAAAACAAATCGTAAAACAACAATGGTTAAAAGAGACAAAGAGGGGCGGTGTGCGGTGGTTCATGCCTATAATCCTGTAGTGGTAAAACGCCCTGTCCAACAGTAAAATATCACAATCCTAAACATATATCCACCTAACACTGGAGCTCCCAAATTTATAAAACAATTACTGATAGACCTAAGAAATCAGATAGACAGCAACACAATAATAGTGGCAGACTTTAATACTCCACTGACAGCACTAGACAGTTTATCAAGACAGAAAGTCACAAAGAAACAATGGATTTAAACTATACCTTGGAACAAATGGACTTAGCAGATATATACAGAACATTTCATCCATCAACCACAGAATACCCTGAACAGAACAATAACAAGCAGTGAGATTGAAATGTTGGCGTAGATGTGGTGATCAGGGAACACTTCTACCCTGCTAGTGGGAATGTAAACTAGTACAACCACTATGGAAAACAGTGTGGAGGGTCCTGAAAGAACTAAAAGTAGAACTACCTACCATTTGATCCAGCAATCCCACTACTGGGTATCTACCCAAAGGAAAAGACGTCATTATTTGAAAAAGATACTTGCACATGCATATTCATAGCAGCACAATTCACAATTGCAAAATCCTGGAACCAACCCAAATGCCCATCAATCTATGAGTGGATAAACAAACTGTGATATGTGTATACCATGGAAAACTATGCAGCCATGAAAAGGAATGAATTAACAACATTTGCAGTGACCTGGATGAGATTGGAGACTATTATTCTAAGGGAAGTAACTCAAGAATGGAAAACCAAACATTGTATGTTCTCACTGACATGTGGGATCTAAGCTATGAGGATGCAAAGGCGTAAGAATGATACAATGGACTTTGGGGACTTGCAGGGAAGAGTGGGAGGGGTCAAGGGACAAAAGTCTACAAATATGGCACAGTGTATACTGCTCAGGTGATGGGTGCACCAAAATCTCACAAATCTCCACTAAAGAACTTACTTATGTAATCAAATACCACCTGTACCCCAACAACCTATGGAACAATAAATAAAATAAAATAAAATAAAATACAAACAAAAACCAAATGAAAAAAAAGGGCCTTTTGGTTGCTTCTGGTGCTCTCAACCAGCCTGTGAGTTCTCTAAGGGCGGGGAGCAGGTCTCCTATATCCTTACAATTCCGGAATCTTCTGCCAATGGCAGGAATGTTCTACTAGCATTAGTAGACCACTAGCCTATTTATTCAACCAATAGCACTGGCTGTATGATTAACAGCCAACATCACGACTGGTCACCTACTAATACATTTAATTGGAGGGGCCACAATAGTATTACCAACTATTAGTAGCATGTGGTCAAAGGTGGGAAAGTTAAGAAGTCCACATCCATCATCCCTGCACCAGGACTCACTGTGGAACTCCTGCTCCTTCAGCGGCCTCCCTGCCGCTCTCTCCCCAACACCCTGGGCTGAGATTGGAGCGATACTGTTTGCAGTGCTGTGAATGGTCCCTTGTTGCTGATGAGGCCTCCTCTTTCCTTCAACGCCAAGCTCAGGGGTGCTTCCTCAGGGAAGTGTTTTCTGTTTCCAAAGGCACTTACGAGCCCCCTCTCAGCGATGCGTTTATCCCATCTCTGTCTCTCACAATGCCTGGCATATAGTTGGTGCCTAATAAATGCTGACAGAAGGCTAATTCCAACCTCTAAGCTCCACCTGGTGCTTTCTTCCTGTAGTTCTTCTCTTGGCCTTCACAGTTCCATACAAATCTCAATTCTCTTGCTCACGTGACTCACTCCCTTTCCTGAAAGCCTGGTATATTTCCAGTTTGTGTCAGCTTGCTGTCCACTGTTCCAGTTGTTGCAGGTGGACGGTTTTTGTATCCTTCTTATCCTGTAGAGCAGACATCATGCCATGTACTTAATGCACACTTCTTAATTATTAGGTGTATGTGTGAATTTGGAAAAAAGACAAAAAACTTTTCTTTCATTTAAAAAGACACTTGTTTAAAACTAGGCATAGTATACTTTGATCATTTTCCCAAAACTGCATTGGACACCTTTTTTCCATGACGATCATTTGATTTAAACTGACTGGCGGTGTGGCTGAGCTGTATGAACTGGGGCATCGGAGGATCAGGGCTGCACCACCGGGGCTGAAGATGGAGCTGGGGATAGAGATGGTGTTAGCTGGAAGTACATGAAGCACATGCTAAGGCAATTATCACACAAGATAGCACATTTTAAAAACTCACTTTTTTTCCATATAAAATGGTTTAAAATTCTTACTTCTGGAAGAGATTTGATGTTCAGGAAATGAGTTGTATGAGTTGAATGTTGCTTGAGGCAACCGTAAGTACTAGTGTATTTAATCTTTCAAGCAACACCTAAGCACTGCCAGCCGGGTTCCTGGGAGGGAGGATAAAGCTTGCTTTATTCTGTAAGAAACAGTGTAAGGAAATAGCCCAGATTGCAATAGTGGGTTTCTTTCCAAGATGGGGTTATAGGCGATTTCTTTTCCCTTCTTTTGTCTTTCTGCATCTTTCATATTTCTTTAATTTAGCAAAAAAGAAATTTTACTAAAAAAATAGGAAACTGCTCCTTTTTAGTGGTGAAGAGGAAAGCAGTTTTATGCTTTAGGCATGAGGTTTCAGGACCGTAGTCTAACTATTTCTTCCAGTGGAGGAGAATGTCTGAAAGGATTTGGAGTATCAGGCTGATGAAGCAGTGGGGAAGGTGGGTAGCTATCTAAGCAAGTGCGTATGTGAACACGGCCTGGAAGGGTTTGTAGTACCAAGCTGCACTTAAGGCTCAGATACCAAGACCCAGAGGTACATAATCAATTCAACATCAAAAGTAGGAATTCAGGCTGGGTGTGGTATCTTGCGCCTATAATCCTAGGGCTTTGGGAGGGCAAAGCAGGAGGATCACTTGAGCCCAGGAGTTTGAGACCAGGCTGGGCAGCAAAGAGAGACTCTGTTTCTACCAAAAAAAAAAAAAAACCAAAAGCAAAATTAAAAATTAGCCTGGTGTGATGGTGCACGCCTGTAATCCCAGCTACTTGGGACACTAAGGTGGAAGGATCTCTTGAGCCCAGGAGGTTGAGGATGAGATGAGCTGTGATTGCACCAATGCACTCACGCTCCAGCCTGGGTGTCAGGGCAAGATCCTGCCTGTAATCCCAGCTACTTGGGAGGCTGAGGTAGGAGAATCACTTGAACTCGGAAGGCAGAGGTTGCAATGAGCCGAGGTCATGCCACTGTACTCCAGCCTGGGCAACAAAAGTGAAACACTGTCTCAAAAAAAAAAAAAAAAAAAAAAAAGAAAGGAATTCAGATTGAGAGTGAGTTAGTGTTCTGATCAAATCTCATTCTAAGACAAGTTTAAATTGAAATGTGATTGGTGATTATTAAGATTTAAGACTATCACAGATTATTAAGACTTAAGTTCACCACTCTCCTTGAAAGTTCCTTTCTCAGAGAGCTTGCTTTACATGCAAGAACTGGACTCTAATTCTAGACCCAGAACTACTCCAGACTATATTTAAAAGGCACCATTGGGATGGAATATGGGAGCCAAGATGAGAAATCTGAAGAGCAAGAAGCCATGTAGGTATTCCTGCTACAGAGGTGAGCTGTGGAAAAGGCATCCAGCCTCCAGCACATGGGGACTGAAGATCAATTTGCCCACCATTTCCCAAATTCTGTTCCTAAAAGCGTTTGGGAAATTAAGTCGAAAGCAATCCCTTCTTGGAGATTCATAGCATATCTAAGGCCCTGAAAAGTTATTTAATAAAGAAACCTGTTCAGCTTTATTTAACCCAGTGTTTTCCCAGCATCTTTGCTAAAGTACTGCTGTGAATGGCCGAAGTGGGATGGGCAATCTAGACCTGCTGGGATGGTCCCTTGAAAATGTCAGTCGGATGCATGGGTAGCTGCACAACCAGTGGAAATAGAGGCTACAAAACAGAGGAATAAAACATTCACATTGTCCCTTTGCAGGCTCTGACGTTCCAGGGTTGATGCTTGTTTCTTTCAGGGCACCGAAGGTATGGAGTCTAGCGAACAAAGCAGGGCCCATGTATAGGGCTGGCTCCAGGTCGACATCAAAGGAAAAGAATACCCATAGCTGCCTGGCAAGGCTGCAGGATAGCACCTCGGAGGTCGTGAGTGTCCCTCACCATTCGTAGGGATGCCACAAAAGCCCTTGCTGCCAGACATCAGAGCTGGTGCAGAAGGCCACCGAGTGCCTTCCAGATCTGGACTCCATGACTTCTACTCACGTTGGTGCTCTTGCACAGGCCAGTCTGTGCTGCTGCTCAGGAAAAGCAAGTCAGATTCCATAGGAGCGACCCAATGGTGGCTGTTATTTCTTCTGCCTGGGCGCCTGATCATCCCCAGCAGCAGCGCCTAGGTGTGAGGGTGGCAAGGAGCCCAGAAACACAGAAGCAGCTTTTAGGGGCCTCATGGTAGCTTCATGCTGACTCTTCTTTCCTCTTCCAGTCCTGCCCTCTTGGCCTTTCTGGATTGCCAGCAAGTCAGACTTGACTTTGAGAAGCAGAAGGTCTTGGGCTGGGTCTTGAAATGCAGGGAAGAATTGACTTGGCAGAGGAGAGAAGAGGGAAAATTTCAGGTGGGGAAGTATCCCAGGCAAGGGCAACATTAGAGTTTGTAACATTTGCTGGAACAAAAGATTAAGAGTGTGAAAAATGGAAACTGTTTAGAAATACATTTTAGAGGCCGTGGATAATTTTCAGTCCCTCCAAGCATCTAGAGAGGGTTGCATGCTATTTCCCTGTTTTTATTTTTTTTGTATTTTTGACTAGGAGATGATGGTACTTCGATTTAATAACTCAGTGATGAGCTTGGAGACAAAATTGAGCCTGCCATGAAAACTAGATCTGTGCTTTCTTGAGGACCATTTCCACAGAATATTATTTTTTTTGTTTTCTCTCTCTTAAATAGCTATTCACAATATCCCTATCCTTCTCCTCACTTTATTGATTTTCCAGAACGACAGGACGAGGTATGACTATAAAGTAACGTGACTGATTATTTTAGCATACACTCCAGTACTTATACAGCCAAATGAATTTTATGACCTTCAAAGGCATTTTCCTGATAGGCTAAACCCTTACTGCAGATATGCCACTATCAGAAAACACATTCTTAGCACTTTTCTGTGGGAATGGCGCTTGGTGTCTAGATATGGTCCTTTGAAAGCTCTCAAGGCAACACATCTTTGTGGAGAATGGATTGATTTTTTAAAAACAGTCCACATTTTGGCAAATAGGCAATTAAACAGAGTAATATTATTTGCAATCTAAAACAAAATATGATTATAAGACAAGACAGAGCTTGCAAAAGAGGCATATGAACCAATTCTGGAAGCCTGGGAATTTTGTTGAGGGGCCACGCTCATTGGCATAGGAGTTGGTTTTGGGTTTTGGTTTTGTTTTTTAAAGAAAACAATAGCAATAGTCTTAATACTTATGGTCATACGTTCTCTTATCTAGTAAGGAATTCAGGCTTCTGGTAGCATCTATTCTGGGGGCAGAGATGAAAGAAGAATCTTGTTTGTTGCATAAACAAAGCAAAACATCAGATTTACGTGTGTTCATTACTGAGTGGATGATGCCCAGTGCTGCTTTCCCTGGGAGGAAGTGACTCTCCCAGAAATAAAACGGTTGAATGAACTCTTCCCTACCTGCAATGCCATAATAATGACTAACCTAACAGCTAGCATTTGCCATTAAGGGAAGTGCCCTCTCTATGGGAACCCTGGTAGCCTTTAGGGACTTGTCTTTTGCCTACAGGAATAACATGCATCTGGACATGGGAATGACATTTTGGGGAGAAAGGGATGGGACAGACACTCACACTGGCATTCATTCGTGCTTCAGTTACTAAAAGCCACCTTTTTCCTGGTTTATCAGAAATAGGTGCTGTTTGTTGCACAACTTCCTGGTGGATGGGGTTGGGGGTGTTGGCTGATAGGGGAGATCCCTGGAGCCCTTGGCTCTGTCACCTCCAGCCTCAGCCCTCAGTGCAGAGTTTGGCTCTGGGCCATGCTGTGGGGCCCTCCTAAGCCTCCCCTATGTCCTCGCAAAGGTGTGCTTCTTAGGTTTCGCCTCAGCAGACAGCAAGCTCCTTAACACAATCTCAGAAAGAAGCCGGTTTCTTTTTTCCCCTCGAAGGTATCTAGAAAAACTGTGTCAGAGATGATCGGAAAGCAAAGCTAAGCTCTACACACAGTGGCTTCCACCAGAGCCTTGTTTCCCTGAGCACTGCACACAGAGTCCCTGGAATAGCCAGCGCCATGCCCCCAAGCCATCAGCTGCCTCCACATTCTGATCGGAAAGGTGCCTCGAAGTCCTCCCACGCGTTTCCCTCCTTCCTGCACACCGCACACCACACACCTGTTCCCTCCAAGCTGCACAGTGCAGTCCCTGTTGCCTGAATGCTCTCCCCTCTTTGTTTAACTGAAGTCCTACCTGTCCTTCAAAATCTTGTCTAAATGTCACTCCTCTTCCATAAAAGTCTCCTCCACCAGGCCAGCCCGCAACCAGCCCTGCCTCCTGTGGACCCGCTTCCTGTCTCTCTGACTACCTCGGCACTTACTATTTTATTTATTTATTTATTTGAGACAGAGTCTTGTCTGTTACCCAGGCTGGAGTGCAATGGCACCATCTCAGCTCAATGCAACCTCTGCTTCCCAGGTTCAAGTGATTCTCCTGCCTCAGCCTCCCGAGTAGCTGGGACTACAGATGCGCACCACCACGCCCAGCTAAATTTTAGTATTTTTAGTAGAGACAGGGTTTCATCACATTGGCCAGTCTGGTCTCAAACTCCTGACCTCAGGTGATCTGCCCACTTGGCCTTCCAAAGTGCTTAGATTACAGGCGTGAGCCATGGTGCCCAGCCCAGTTTATTTTATAGCTTATGTGTGTGCCCTCTCTTCCTGGCTTGACTGTAAGCCCCTAAGGGCAGGGTCCACCTCTTAAGCCAGTGAGTGCCCTCTACATAGTAGCTGCTCAATAAATGCGAATGATCATGATTATGCCTCCAGTAACCGAGATAGCACCACTGTTTCTAAATGATTACTGCAAAAATGTGTGTGTGTGTGTGTGTGTGTGTGTGTGTGTGTGTGCATGCATGCCCGTGTATGGAAGAGGGTAGAATCAGTCTCCCCCAGTTGCACACTAGTGGTACTGTGTTCTTAGCACCTGGCAGAATGCCTTGCATATGGCTTATTGAAAGGGGAAATAAATCTTGATTCATGCACTCATCAAATGCTGAAGGTTTTCTAGGCTGTGAGCTGGTTCTATGTCATTGGTGTGCTGTGGACAACATTCCCATGGATTCAGATAGATAGAGGAATTGTCCCATTTGAAATTGAAGAGCAAGACTGCAAAAGGAAGGGATGATGGAATGCAGGACCCGGCCATTTAGAATATGTGGTACATGAGGGCATATAGAACACTCGAGGTCTGAGTGGGGTATCCTGACACCAGACTGGGAGGACAGAAGGCATCCAATCCCCAGCAGAGTGGCATCACAGGACAAACACTTTCTCCTTCACTGTTCTATTGAGCACAGATCCCCACAGTTTGAAGCAATGGTATCTAAACTCTTCCCCAATATCTGCTCTTTATATGATTTTCCCCATAGATCCCATGTTCTGTTGTCCCAGCAACAATGCATATTTAAGTAATGATTGATTAATTTTCCCATTTTTATTATTCAAAGGCAAGCTAATTGGAAATCTCTGCCAGTTGAGAATAGCTGATCAATGAGATAACCAGCATTAGCGTACCAAGTTATAATTCCACCTCAAAGCAAAGAAACTCGACATTTTCGGAACCTGTACCACCATCGCATTGTCGATAAATGCACAATTTACATTAGGCTCTTTGAAGTGTAGAAAATATCTCATGTGCCCTCTTCCTACCTTCACAAGTCAGTAGGCACCTGGGAACCCCAGGCTGTGGAGCAGTGAAGAGGGAGTGTAGTCAGTTGTACATTTAAGGATTTTAACTCCATCTGTACACAGAGAGTGACCAAAATTGGTAGCATCATCTCATGATGTAAGGGCGTATACAAGGAGGGAATTGGGAGGCTCTCAGGAGAAGTGTGGCATTGTGGAAACGAGCCAGGCCTTTACAGTTTAGGGACAGGCACACCTTTTCTACTGGGTGACCTTGGGCAAGTCACTCCCTCCTTGCTCATTTCCTTGTTGGTGAGAGAGGGCTGGTACACCTGCCTCTGGCACAGGCACGTTTCCCACCCAGCCCCTCAGGCTATGCTGGGACTCAGCCTCATCTCTTTCTTGGCTCTCACCCCAACAGTGAACCCTCCACAGTCTGGCCAGTCTTGACTCCTAAGTGTTCCTCTCTCTATCTGCTTTGCTTCTGCTGCAGTTGAGGACACCGAGATCATTCCTTGGCTGGAAATAGCCTTCCGATGGGTCTCACTGCCTTCTGTCTTGTGCCCCCCAAATCTGTCTTGCAGCTGCAGCCACTGGCTCACTGCTCCTCAGCATAAAACCCTTACCTGGTCCTCCTGTTTAAGGAAGTGAGTGTTCCTGGCCTGGCTCCTGAGGCCCCCTCTGACTGGTCCCGTGCAGGTTGGGCTGCCCTCACGTCTCACCTGGCCGGTGCTCACAGCTCCTTCCGCACACCATGCGATTCACTGCCAACATCTTTCCTTCTAACTGCATATTCTTCCCCTTTCATTCAGGTGAGAGCTTCTCCAGGAGCCTCTTCTGCATCTCCTGGATTCTTGTCCCAATGTACCTGGTACCTTCTCCATCTCTCATCAGCTGAGAGGATTGGTCCTTCCTCTGCTTTAGCTGAGCACCCAGCATTGTGCCTGGGGCACTCAACACATTTCTGTTGAGTGATTAGCCCTCACTTACTTGCTGAACCAAACTGCATTAAAAAAGATGATATTTAGGATTTTGTGGGTCATGTGTATTGTTCTTCATTGTTGTGGGTATTATCATAGAGAATTTCCATTCATTTCTAGCTGTGTGCCACTGCAACCAGCTATCACCCCCACTTGTTATATAACAAAGTATCATTGAATTGAGTTCTTGAGTTTTGTTTTTTGTTTTGGGTTTTTGTTTTTGGTTTTTGAGACAGGGTCTTACTCTGTTGCCCAGGCTGGAGTGCAGTGGCACAATCATGGCTCACTACAGCCTCAACCTCCCCAGACTCGGGGGATTCTCCCACCTCAGCCCCATGAGTACCTGGGACTACAGGCAGGCACTACCACACCAGGCTATTTTTTTTTTTTTTTTTTTTTTTGTAGAGACAGGGTTTCACCATGTTGCCCGGGCTGGGAACTCTGGATCTTAATAAAAGATTTTTTTCTTTAGAATTCATGCTAGGCTGGGCTGTGGGTCGAAGTTCATCTCTGTGCCATTTGTGAAGGAAAGGATTGCTAACCAAAATCACTGTGCATAGGTGACAGCTCAACCCATTTAGGAAAATAAACCACTCCCCAGCACTTCAGCAGCTTGCGAGTTTATCAATGCTCCCTTTAAAACACCCCTGGGCTGGAGTGCAAAAGCATGATCTTGGCTCACTGCAACATCCTCCTCCTGGGTTCATGGGATTCTCCTGCCTCAGCCTCTGGAGTAGCTAGGATTACAGGCACACACCATCACACCGGACTAATTTTTTGTATTTTTAGTAGAGATGGAGTTTCACTACGTTGGCCCGACTGATCTTGAACTCCTGACCTTGTGATCTGCCCACCTCGGGCTCCCAAAGTGCTGGGATTACAGGTGTGAGCCACCGTGCCCAGCCTCCACACTTTCTTTAATGGCTCAGGGATTAGGCTTTGGAATCAGATCTCCTGGACTCAGACTCTGGCTAGCCTTGTGACCTTAAGCAGTCGATGTCAGGTCTCCATGTCTCAGTTTCCCTATGTATGAAATAGGGGTACTAATAGTACCTGCTTCTTAGCATAGTGGGAGGATTACATGAGTAAGAACATAAGGTGGACTTAGAGCTGTGCATGGCACAGTGCAGGGCCAATAAACATTAGCTCTTAGTGTTATCTGATAACTGCATGCTTATACTCAACAAAAACTGTGTCGATGCTAGGCAGCTAGATCTTGGTTTTTATTTTGTTTATCTAGTTATTTTGTAAACATTATTCTGAATTCTCACCTGATCCCCAGGAATGTTTTGCAGTGAAAAGTGAGGAGAGGCGTACTTCAAACAAGTGGCCTCATTTTGAATGATGCTGGACTTATACCACTAGGTAGCTTTTGACCTTGAACACGTAAGATGAGGTTTGAAAAAGGCATATTAGACTTAACTAAGGCGTCTTTGGGGATGTTGGGGATGGTCACCGATGGTGTGGTGGGGACAGAGTCAGAGTGCAGAAGATTTAGAAATGATGCGGAAGGAGGGCAGGTGAAAAGAAGACTGGGAACTTTTCTTTCAAGAAGGTCAGAGATGTCAGCCACCTCTCTGAGCTTGATCACGTTTCCATACAGTCAAGTGGAGATAGTCATCCTCTCGCTGTCTCCTTGAAAGAGAGCCTGAGCGCTTGTGAGCAATAAACTTTACACCAACATATATTGCTATTAGTCTATCAGTGGCATCTGTTTACCTCTCAGTTGTAGGTGTTTAAAATGAGAGAAAATCTATTTCTTGAAAAGCGCACAATAAATCAAGCTTTAAATGCAATTTGCTTTCCAGAAATTTTTCAAATTTTCCCATGACAAAATTTACATTTATCTTCTGATTTTAGCAGTAAGAATATCATTCTATTTTTTATTTGGTCTTTGCTTCATTGGTTGACATTTGCCTTGCCCTTGGACTTGAGAAGTTAAAGTATAAATGAGGCATAGCACATCAGTAAATAAATCCCGCTAAGCCATACTCTACTCTCTCCCATAGACCAGACCTTTTGTTTCTTGCTCACTCTCATCCAAGCCCTTACCCTCATCATTTTCAATGATGCTGTCACTGCAAATGTTTCTTTGCAGGTTCAATTCTCTCTTATCATGAAACAAACAAGTGAGCCAGCCAACTAACCAACCAACCAACCAACTCACTAACTGCCTCTTCGCTGACTGTATGGCTCACCCCAGGCACCACTGCACTTATCCTTCTCTTCCCAGCCTAGGGGCTTGAAAGAGAACTCTGGGCTTGCTCATTCTCTCACCTCCTATTTACCCCCGATCCCGGCAATAAGGTCTCTGTTGTATCCTCTACTGAAACAGCTTGCTGCAAGGCCCCCGGTAAGTCTTTAGCACCTAAACTGAATTAATAGTTTCCAATCCTTCTCTTTCTTTGGCACTTTGCCATATTTGTTTTGTGTTTGTTTGTTTTGAAATAGGGTCTTGCTCTGTCACCCATGCTGAAGTGCAGTGGTGTGAACATAGCTCACTGCAGCCTCAAACTTCTGATCTCAAGTGATCCTTTTACCTCAGCCTCTCAAGTAGCTGGAAATGAAGACATGGGCCACAATGCCCAGTTAATTTTTAAATTTTTTGCAGAGATGAGGTCTCACTGTATTTCCCAGGCTGGTCTCGAACTCTTAGTCTCAAGTGATCCTCATACCTCAGCCTCCCAAGTAGCTGGGATTACAGATGCGTGCAACCATGCCTGCCTAATTTTATTATTTATTTATTTATTTTTGGTAAAGACAGAGTCTTGCTATGTTGTTCAGGCTGGTCTTAAACTCCTGAGCTCAAATGATCCTCCCACCTCGGCCTCCCAAAGCACTGGGATTACAGGCGTGAGCCACCATGCCTGGCCACTTTGCAACAGTTGATTGTGTTAATTTTGGGTATATGTCGTAGCTGTCAGTTATGCAGGAGTAGAAAAAAGTTGTGCACCATTGATTATAATGCAATGGCCCCATTTTACAGACGGAATATGAAGTTCCAGAGAAGTTATGTGATTTGATGTGTATTAGTCAGCTATTGCTGCCATAATGCTGTGTAACAAACCACCCCAAGCTCATTGGCAAATGACAATGTTGCAAGTTCTGTATGTTGGCTGGTGTAACTCTGTTCCAGTCTGATGGTGGGGTTTAGGTCTGCTCCACATGTTTGTAATGGGGCCCAGGCTGAAGAGAATATTACGGAAGTGTTACTCCTGTCAGGTCACAGGAATGTGAGAAATGTAAAAGAAAACAGTAATATCAAGGCCTCAGCCTGGAAACCACTAAGGTCACTTCTGCCCACATTCTGTTGGCTAAGCAATCCACATGCCCAAGTTTAACATTAATGGGGTGGGGAAGAAGAATGTCCACTGTAGTGGGAGACACTGCACAGTCATGGAGCCAAGGGCATTGATGCAGCATTTTGATACAGATGGGTCATGAAGCATCGGGAGCAGTGATTCACTCTACCCCATGCTTCAAGATCACACAGCTGGATTCTGATCTTTGGCAAAGCAGAATCTGGAGGCCACAAGTGACGAGACAAAATAAAACCATAACAAAAAATAAATGAACAAAAACATCAAGTGAATGGACATATTAATTTTTATTATAAGTAACAACAGCGACTCTCTGGGGAAAAAACCAACAGGCCAGGCCTGATGGCTCACACCTATAATCCTTTTGGGAGGCTCGCTTTGGGAGACTGAGGTGGGAGGATCACTTGAGCTCAGGAATTCTCGAGACCTGCCTGGACAACGTAGGAATCCTCCGTCTCTACAGAAAATACAATGATTAGCCAGGTGTGGTGGCATGTGTCTGTGGTCCCAGCTACTCAAGAGGTTGGGGTGGGAGGATCACTTGAGCCCAGGAGGTGGCGGTTGTAGTGAGCTGAGATGGCACCACTGCACTCCACCTTGGGAGACAGAGCAAAGACCCTGTTCCAAAAAAATAAAAAACAAACAAACAAACAAAAAACCAAAAACCAATAAAACAGAAACAATGGATAGTGACAGAATTTGCCTGCTGAGACACTCACATGGTGGGTCGTGGTGGCCTTGCTTATGGAGTGATGACCTAGCTCCAAGAGTGTTGAAGTGGGGTTCAGAGCTCAGTGCAGGGGCTCAGGTTGGTCCTAGGCTGAGCCTGGGGACTTACCTAGGAATTTCTAGCCAAATAAGCAATAGAGGTGAGGGTCTGACTGATGACGGAGCACGAGCACACTCTAGGAAGGGCAAAGACTTGATCTGGGGCATGGAATGGGGTGGGGCTCTGACATTTCAACTCCAGTCTGGAAAAGCAGGACTTAGGAAAGGCATGTCTGAAGTCCAGAAGATCAGGGGAAACCCAAATGCAGAAAGCACAGCTTGTTCACCATGTCCTGAAATACTGTAACCAGGGGACACTCTTGTAGATTGTGAGCTGTATTGCTTAGGACAAATTCATTGTTCTACACTGGGCGGTAAATTTACGGATGTTGTTATGCCAAGAAAGGAATATGGCTGAAAACATAAATAGCTCCAGAATTGTTTTAAATATTCTCATGGGTGCTGGAGGCCTTTTGGGTTACTAAGGAAAAAATACGTTTGTCTCTTGCCCTTCTGGAAACCACCCTTTGGTGCTGGCTAGTGGCTATCAGAAGAAAGGGTATATCTCTGTATTCACCATGCGTATTACGCATGGTGAATTTCACTTGGGTTCTCAAAGATAAAAGGAGACACTCGTCTTGCCTCCATGCTCCTTCTTGTCCTGCACGTTTGTCCACTCGCCTCCAGGAAGTTGCTCTGGAATCTGAACAGGGTGGTACTCTTGCAATCCAGAATCAGCCACAAAATTCCATTTTCTTTTTTCCTATAAAAAAGATGTGCTGAGTAAAACAACTAAAATATGACCTAGTTAGTGTAATAACAGTAAGTGGCAGAAACAAAACAGAAAAACAAAGTGCAACATGAAAAAAGATGTTTTTGAATTAGTGTCTTCTTTCATCGAGGTCTGTTCCTCTCCATCTTACATTCTCTGTAACCCTAGGGTGGTGTGGAAGACCCCAACCACACCCACACGTGGGGTATTCCTTGGGCCTTTTCCAGGGGCTTCTGCCAGTTCTGATGGTCTTTGCACTGGGTTGAGTAGTGTCCCCCCAAAATTTATGTCCATTAGAACCTCGGAATGTGACCTGATTTGGAAATAGGATCTTTGCAGAGGGAATCAAGTTAAGATGAGGTCCTACTGGATGAGGGTGGTCCCTTCTTTATAAGAAGAGTGAAATTTGGACGCTGAGATGGACAGAGGGAAGATGATGTGTAGATGTAGTCACAAAGGCGAGAACACTGTGCGATGAGCAAGGCAGAGATTAGAGTGATACATTTACAAACCAAAGAAGACCACGATTGCCAGCAACTACCAGGAGCTGGACAGAGGCAAGGAAGGAGCCTCCCTTCGCGTCTTCAGAGGAACCATGGCCCTGCTGCTGCCTTGATTTCAGACTTCTAGCCTCCAGGATGATGAGAGGATCACTTCTGATGTTTTAAGCCACCCGGTTTGTGGCCATTTGTTAGAGAAGCCCTGGGGAACTAGTCCAGTCTCCTGCCCCGTTGGCCTTACTGAGCCAAAGCATCCCATTGCATCGTGTTTGACACTGTAATCCCTAGATCTTTGTCTTGGTCTAACTCTCAGCAAGTTTAGCCACTGGCCTTTGATGATCTCTTAGCAGCAATCATCTTCACTTGACAGACAAGCCAGAGGCCTGGCTGGAGGCTCAGGCCCTTCATTCAGATAGATCAAGAGACCAGTTCAGGTGGCCAGGCTCTAAGTATCAGTTTCCCTATCTGTATAATGGACGCAACAAGAATATTGGTAGAGATTACAGGGCATAATGTTTATAAAGCGTGTTTATAATTTTATTCTGTGGGTCAGTACAATGCCTGGCCTTTAGCAAGTGCTCAATAAGAAATGTTAGCTGTTATTAAACATACAGTTTTCTGAAGTCTTTAAATCCACTTTTAGCCACCCCAGTGTGAAGTTTCCCTGATTTTTCTTTACCAATAAAAGCATAGCAGATCCTATGTACTCTCTCAGTGACGTACAATGACATCGGGGCTAGTGCCTGACACAGAGTAGGCACTCCATATATTTTTATGGAATAAAGAACGAAACAACGACATTGTTTGAATATCTAATCAAAGGAGGGAATAGCTTACAGATGTTATGAGGCTTAGTAACCAGCTTGATACACCCCAGGTGAAACTTTGGGAAAAGGATATAATTTCATCACATTTGTTCACACTGGGGCACAGATGATGTGGTGGACAGCCTGCAAGAGGACCCTCTGGATCCCTGCCCTGGAATTCACGGCCTTGCATGGCTCCCTCCCTCATTGTACCAGGGTCAGTTAGCATGACCAATGGATACAGCAGAGGTGACAGTATATCACTTCCAAGATTAGATTATTGGAGACTGGGGTTTCCATCTTGGGCTCACTCTCTCCCTCAGATTGCTTACTTTAGGAAAGTCAGCTGCCATCTGAGCAGTGCTATAGAGAGAGGCTCATATGGCAAAGCCAGCTCACAGTTCCATAAGCGAGCATAGACCAAACCATTTACCTGATCTGCTCACAGACTACTGACCCTCAGAATCTGTCAGATGACGAACGTTTGTTGTCTTCCGGCACTTAGATTTGGGGGCATTTTGTAATGCAGCAGTAGAGAACGAATACAGGTGCTGAGACAGGAGTGGCTGGGACCAGGGCTAGGATCAGGGACTCTAATAATGGAAGGGATTGCAAGCTGCAGGGAGCAGGCAAGAGGCCAAACCCAGAAGAACGGGCCACTCGGAAGGTCAGGCAGGTTCTGTGGGTGTCCACCTGTGGCTCTGGTCCAGAACCCAGAGGGGTGAGAGCCAGAACCAAGCACGTTGATGCATGAGGGGAACTGAGACTCAGTGCTCTTGGATTGGAGCTGTTGCCTCTTGACCTTGTTATGTACAATTTCCAGCTAGACCCACAAATGATCATTGTAGCTAAGAGACGATCAAAGGCCAGTGGCTAAACTTGCTAAGAATTGGGTCAAGACAAAGATCTGGGGGATTACAATAACAAACATGGTACAATGGGATTATAGGCATTTTTTGAAACACTCACCGTATTCTTCTGTTACTTTGAGTTGCCCAAGTTCTTTAAGCTGTCTGCCAAGCTGAGAGGCAGAGCTGGGTTTCCCAGGCCTTTTGGGCAGGTCGTAGTGCAACAGAAAGGTGGAAACACTGGCTGGATTTAGGAAGACATGACTTCTTATCCAATTGGCAAACATTTTTTAAATGCCTACTCGGCTGGATACAAAAGAACCTAGAATTATTCTGTGTACCCACTGCCAGTGCTCAATGCCCCAGTGTACCAACCTTGGCTACTCTAATACACACACACACACACACACACACACACGCACACACACAAACTCAGTTGGGCAAAGAAGCAACCTATCTGCTCTGCATAGGCCAGGTGTCCACTTAACGTTAATCTGTCCTTATTCGAGTCCTTGAAGTCCTGTTGACTTAGTGGCTAATCTAATCAACTGATTTGAACCCTGGGGATAGAGTCCTGTAAAATGGCATCTGCCTTTTCACAGGGGCCTCAGAGCCCTTCACACACAGACTTGAACAAAGAGGGGCTTTTCACATCTCCCTTCTTACAGACAGGTTGGATTCTGGGCAATTGGCTGCTCTGCAAATGAAAAATGAGAGACAGTAGAGCCTGGCAGTGAGGAGCACAGACTCCAGAGCCAGACAGCCTGGGTTCGAATCTTGGCTGTGCTACATACTCACTGTGTGACCTTGGGCCAGTTACTTAATCTCTCTGAGCCTCAGTTTTCCCATCTGCAAAATGGAGATGATAGTAACAGTGTGTTCCACACAGAACGTGGGGAGGAGTAAATGAGCTCATGTGTGGGAAGTACTTAGTAGGGCTCCTGGCTCACAGGGAACATCCTGTAACTGTTTCCTTCTATTACACAGGACCCAGAGTCAGGAGCAGCCCCGGCTGACCCCTCTGGGCTCTAATTTATCTGTTGGGGTTCACCCGAGGCAGATGTCCCTCTTTCACAACAATTCTCAAGAGTTCTTTAAGGACTTCATAAAAACAAAGGATTAACTGCAGATGACTAAGCCCGCCTGATGGAAACAGAATCAGGTACAGTAAATAATGAACGTAGGCAGGATTAGATTCTTGCAAACAATACACTGTGTTCTCCTGCTTTTCATTGGCAATCATCCCCAGCTGGGAATCAGTGGAACTCTTTGAGTGGCCAAGGAAAACGTTTCCATGTGCCCAGGATAGTCTGGGTGGGCTCCTGGAGGAGGCAGCCCTTGAGCAGAAAGCCGAAGAGCAATCTGGCCTTGCCAAGTGCAGAAAGAGTGGATACACCAGCAGAGAGGAGAGAGAGCTGGGACAAGGGTGAGGGAAGGAGGTAGGCACCTAGGCACAAAATTTAAGGAGGTCCTCACTCTCAGCGTTGCACAAGAGCAAGCCTGGTACTTGTACAGCCCTGAGAGTGAGGGCCTCCTTAAATTTTGTGCCCTACATGTGTTCTTGCCTCACCTTGGTCTTGGCCCTAGAGAAGAGCCTGGGAAAAAGCCCAGAAGGGTAAAACGATGTGGCATAACTAGGAATGTGTGAGTCATGCAAGATTGCCCAAGTCTAAATTAGGGACAGAGATGACTTATAGTGAGGCTAGGAGTCAGGCTGGGGCCAGATCACCAAAGACCCTAGGTGCCAAATAAAGGAGGTCAGTGCTTGAACTAAAAGTGACAGGGACCCAAGGAAGAATTCTGAGCAGGGCTGCAACCGGGTCAGATTTGCATATCAGCAAGATTCTTCTGGCATTGGTGTGGAGGGCTGATTGGAGGATGACAGGAGAAACTAGAGGCTGGGAGGCAGTTCCAGACCCCACTGAAAACTCTATGCCCAAGGGAGAGACAATGATGACCTAAAATAGGGCAGTGTCAGTTAGGAGTAAGAATGAAGAACTCACTCAAGAGATGTTTTGAAGGCAGAATTGACAGGACTTGGTGATTGATTGCAGATGAAGATTAAAGGAAAGAGTCAAAGATAGCATGAGTTTTCAAAGATGGTAATCAAATTTAGAAGCCATATGAGTATATTAGACAAGATAAGAAACATGTGAAAGGCAGTTATTTCAGCTTCCCCAAGTCCAAGGTAGCCCCGTAGTCCTCCTACGTTTTTAGTAGGATAAGCTCTCTGGAGACCAGGATGTATCTTATTCATTTTTGTATGATATCCACTCTATAAGTATCTCTGAACTGAATTAAGTGGCTTTCACACCTTCCCATCCTGCTCATTGGCTTTCAAGCGGCTATAGGGGTGTTACTATTGTATGAATGTTTGTTTCCTCCTAAACTCATGTTGAAATTCAATCCCCAATGTGGCAGTGCTGAGAGGTGAGTCCTGTAAGAGGTGACTGGGTCATGAGTGCAGAACTAGCATAAATGGACTCTGCACAGAGTCCCCACCAGCAAGAAGGCCTTCACCAGATGCAACCCCTCAGCCTTGGACTTCTCAGCTTCCATAACTATAAGATAAATTCTTTTTCTTTATAAATTATCTAGGTTCAGGTATTGTGTTATAAGTAACAGAAAACAAACTAAGGCAGGTATCAAAGTCCTTTGAAAGATGACTGTGTAGCTGAGATCAGACCAACACAGCAATGTGTTCAAACTCCCATTCGAAACACACAGGACCTGGGCCTCTGTGCATGTTTTATGCAGAGTAGGGAGGCCAAATATACATATTCAATTCAACTTGGCCCGATGGTGTTGAGTTGAAGCCTGCAGTGTGACTGGATGCCAGGTGTGAGCTGGCCTGGGGCTTTGGGAAGTAGGGAGAGGGACGAGGTGAAGGTCAAGCAGAGTGGAGGGTGTCAGGAGGCTGGGGACGCTTGAGCTGCCCGGGGAAGTGGGCCTTATGAAAGACGGTTTGGGATCAGAATGTCAGCCAGAGAGCAGGCTAGAAGGCAGCTGGCTTCTGAGCTACAGCCTAGAAAGGCTGTTTCAGCAGCGCTAGGAGGAAGTGGGAGGTTTTAGTGTCCCAGAAGCCATATCTGGAGCAAGGGGAAGTACTAAGACCACAAGGTAGCATTTGGACCCATACACTGGGACTAACTTCCTCTGACCCAGGCAACGACACGCTGACCTTGTGGTCAACCAGAGCCCCCAGATCCTTTTCTGTGAACTCTACTGAAGCCAGGTCTCACTCTTCCTGAACTTGAGAAGTTTAGAAAATACTTGTCTGCCTTCACTCCCCTCCATTTTCATAAAAATGAAGCACGGAAAAAAAGCAAGGCTGAGCTCTTTGAAACATTAATTAAAGGCACCACAGTTTCCTTATTTAACTGAGGGTTGCTACCTCATCTGGGATTATTAGCAAAGCAGAGAGCCTTTGTTGTGCTTGACAAAGTGATTAATTCAGACTCTAGGTGAATTTTGGCTTTCTCCACATCTTTTGATGTGCTAAGATCCCCCAATGAGGACAACATCATCAATTACTTAAACAAGCCATTACCTTGAGATCACAATTATCGGGGAGGCCCAGTCTGCTAATTGGCAGACAGAGACAGTAAGCTTCAACGCTTACTTGTTCTAGGAGGAGCAAGAGTCCTTTAAAATGTTTTGTGGCAATGCTCCTGCTGACCTGGGGTGTTTTTCCACCCTGCAAAATGCAGCCTGGGCGACCTGTGACTCTAGAACCAAGAAGCCGCCTGTGATTCCATTGACTTGGCATTCTCATGGGCCAGGACACAGAACCCAGCACTGGGGGATGACTCTGTCAAAGGAAGGGGCATAAGGGTCATACATTTGGAAAGGAGAGCTTTATTTCTCATAAAGGGTTGCAGCCTGCAGGGTAGCCATTCTGACAGGCTAGGAAGCAGAAACATACACTTTGAGGGAGGGCAAAAGGGAACAGGAATTTATGCAGAGCAGGGAGGCCAAATATACATATTCAATAAGCTATAGGAGGAGTCATGAATATTTATGAAAGGAGAAATGTGTGCATGCGCAATTGAGCTTCGCGCGCCCTCATCGGTCCCAAGCAGAAAAAATGGCGGCTTTAGCATAATCTGAGGGTGGAGTTTTCGGCCCTCAAACTTCAAAAGGTGAAGCAGAGGACAAGAAAACCCTCACTGGGTGCATCCTCCATGCAATGGCCAGAATCATTCCAGGTCTGTGGTCTCTCATCAGGCCAGCCTCAGGTGGTAGGTTAAAGTCGGCAGTGGAGGCTTTTGAGATCAGAAGTGGTCTGGGTGGTGTGGTGTAAACACCAATGAAGGCTTTGAAAGGCCACTTTGGCCGGGCGCGGTGGCTCACGCCTGTAATCCCAGCACTTTGGGAGGCCGAGGCGGGTGGATCACGAGGTCAAGAGATCGAGACCATCCTGGCTAACATGGTGAAACCCCATCACTACTAAAAATACAAAAAAATTAGCTGGATGTGGTGGCGCGCGCCTGTAGTCCCAGCTACTCGGGAGGCTGAGGCAGGAGAATTGCTTGAACCCGGGAGGCGGAGGTTGCAGTGAGCCGAGGTCGCGTCACTGCACTCCAGCCTGGTGCCTGGTGACAGAGTGAGACTCTGTCTCAAAAAAAAAAAAAAGAAAGAAAAGGCCACTTTATGTTTAGCCCTTAGGGGAGAAAGAGTGATCATGGCTCTTGAGGGAGGGGTAGAAGGAGTGTGTCTGACTCCCCCATCCCATCATGGCCAAAAACTCAGCTTTCAAATTTGCTCTGGGGACCTCTTGGCCAAAAGATGGTCTGTTCAGTCCGATAAGGGCTTAGGATTTTATTTTATTCTAGAACTTTAGTTTACAAGTTCTAGAAGCAAACATCCTAAATTCATTTCTCCAGCCCCTGGAAGCTGACCTTGGGCTTTCATGAGATGCTACATCTGGGCTTACTGTCCCATGACACATAAGGAATTCAAGGACCAGATGCAAGAGGCAGCTTTTTACATTCTAAAATATATAAACACATAATCTTCTATTTAAATAGATTTATCTTTATACATTTAACTAAGCCATTACTCTTTTTTTTTCTCTCCATCCTAGAAAAGAGTTTTTTTGGGGAAGGTTTTATGCTGTATATATTTGTCATTGGTTTTTCTGGGGAAAGGTGGAGGACCTCTGGTTAAATTTCATCAAATAACCACTACTTAAACAAATGAAAGCCACCCCTGAAGTGTTTCATAAATATCAGCCACTTCAGTAGTTTTATGGTGTAACTCAATTGCTTTGTTCTGTTTTTACAATAGAAACACAAGTTGTGTGTGTGTTCAGATGGTGGCACTACCGTTTGCTGTGCCTTCATCATTCTTCTCCTTTAATTCTTACTGGAACAGAAGGGCAAGACACTTTCTCAGGATAAGAATCCTGGGATTGGCTGGCTGGGTTTTCTTTTCTTCTTCTTCTTCTTTTTTTTTTAAGAGACAAGATCTCTCTGTCACCCAAGCTGGAGTGCAGTGGCTTGATCATAGCTTACTGCAGCCTCTAGCTCCTGGGCTCAAGTGATGCTCCTGCCTCAGCCTCCCAATTAGGTGGGACTACAGACATGCACTACACACCCGGCCATTTAAAAAAACAATTTTTGTAGAGGTAGGGGTCTTGCTTTGTTGCCGAGGCTGGTCTCGAACTCTTGGCCTCAACAATCCTCCTGCCTTGGCTTCCCAAAACACTGGGATTACAGGTGCGAGCCACCATGCTTGACCTTGGGATGAATTTTCTTGGGGTGGGCTGGTCATTTGAAAGCACACCTGAGAAAGTAGAACACACTCCGTTTTAAGGCAGTTTCTATGCAGCGCTTCCTCACACACATCAACCCCCTGCTCACTCTTCCCCGTGGCCTCCAGGGGAGCCATCTGTTCCAAGGCAGCAGCCTTTCCAAGGTCTTCACCTGCTGTGGCGCCACAACGTGGTTCTTGTTTATTGTGCCAACTTTGACACCTCTGTTCTCAGTTTAATGATTTTTCTGAGGATGGGTCCTTCTAGGAGGGCCCTGCTTCATTTTGTTTTTTTTTCCAGATTTACTTTGGGGGAAATAGTAAGTGGAAACCATTTATCGTTTTTTAAGGCTCAACAAATATTCAAGAGTCAGACAGAAGAGTGATCAAAATAGAAAGTGTGTATTTAAACTGGCACTGACAGGTGACCGGGAATGCCTTTAGCCACAAGGATCATAATGTAAATGCTCAATTAACTGTCCACTAGGCTGTCAGTGCCACAGGGCAAGGGCAGGTAGGCAAGGTCCCTGCAGCATCCTGGTACCCGGCACTCAGCACTCCCCCACCACCATGCTATCCCTAGCGCTTTGGGAGGCCAAGGAGAGTGGATCATTTGAGGTTAGGAGTTTGAGACCAGCCTGGCCAACATGATAAAACCTTACCTCTACTAAAAATACAAAAATTAGCTGGGCACAGTGGTGCATGCCTGTAGTCCTAGCTACTCGGGAGGCTGAGGCACAAGAATGGCTTGGACCTGGGAGGTGAAGGTTGTAGTGAACTGAGATCACACCACTTCATTCCAGCCTGGACAACAGAGCAAGACTTTGTCTCAAAAACAACAACCACCAAACTGAAAAACATGTCTTCTTGGCTGTTTCAGTGGTGGGGCTACCAAAGCCTGGTTCAGTGCTGCCCAAGGCAGAGGCTGGGTGAGCTCTAGGCTGGCCTTCCTCCACCCCATCCGCAGCTGTACCATGTACTATTCATTTCTGTAGGAGCAGACAGTCCCCACCCCAGGCACTTCTTTTCAGGCACACATCAAAATAAAATCAGGATCTATATGCAATATAAGTGGTGTGTTAGCTGAATATTGGCCCCCTATAATGTCCACATCCTAGCCTCTGGAACTTGTGAATGCAACCGTAGATGGCAAAAGTGATTTTGAAGATGTGATAAATTGAAGATCATGAAAGGGGGTAAATATTCTGGATTGTTTGGGTGGGTCCTAAATGTAAGCACAAGGTCCTTATAAAAAGGACACAGGAGTGGTCAGAGTGAGAGGAGGCAGTGTGAGGACTGGAAGCAGAGCTGGACTGTTAGGACCATGAGCCAAGGAGACAAGAAGGGGACACCCCCTGCCATCTCCAGAAGGAGCTAGCCTGCTGACACCCTGCCTGTAGACCAGTGAGGCTGATTTTGGACTTCTGTCCTCCAGAGCTATAAAAGAATAAATTTGTGTTATTTTAAATAACTCAGCTTGTGGCTACTTGTTATAACAGAAATAGAAAACTAATACAGTTGAGAAATGTAAGTTTATCTAGAAATATTCCTTCACTTCTGACAAGATCCCACATATTGATATATTATATAAGACACTTACTATACATATAGACAGAGTCTCGCTCTGTTGCCCAGGCTGGAGTGCAGTGGTGTGATCATAGCTCACTGTAACCTGGAACTCCTGGGCTCAAGCAGTCCTCCTGCCTCAGTCTCCCAAGTAGCTACTACGGCAGGCATGCACCACCACACCTGGCTAATTAGTTTTTTTTTTTTTTTTTTTAGAGATGGGTCTCACTTTGTTGACCAGGCTGGTCTGAACTCCTGACCGCAAGTGATCCTTGGCCTCCTTTGCCTTGGCCTCCCAAAGTGCTCGGGTTACAGGAGTGAGCCACCATGCCTGGCCCATTTAATTTAATTCTTTTTTTTTTTCTTGAGATGGAGTCTTGCTCCGTCACGCAAAAGCTGGATTGCAGTGGCTGGAGTGCAGGTTGGAGTACAGTGGCGCGATCTTGGCTCACTAAAACCTCCGCTTCCTGAGTTCAAGTGATTCTCCTGTCTCAGCCACCTGAGTATCTGGGACTACAGGCAGCTGCCACCATACCTGGCTAATTTTTTTATTTTTAGTAGAGACAGGGTTTCACCTTGTTGGTCAGGCTGGTCTCGAACTCCTGACCTCAGGTGATCCATCTGCCTCCGCCTCCCAAAGTGCTGGAATTACAGGCATGAGCCACCATGCTCATTTAAAATAATTCTAATGACAAAGGATTCAATTAACAAGTTTCAAAATTGATTTAAGCTTTGCACAGGTATTCACGTGGCTGAAGTATCAAACGTGGTTTCATGAATTAATTGTCTAACATCTAATAACGGTGACACATGCTAATTTTGTATTACTGTGAACTCATGGATTCAAAATACATTTTATGTATTTTGAGCCATTGCAAGTATTTTATTGAGCAAATTGTCCATGTATCAGTCTTGCTGGCCTGAAATTCAAGGTGTCAACCCGGCTGGTTCCTTCTGGGGGATCCAGGGGAATAGTGGTTTCTTGCCTCCTTCATGGTTGCTTCACTCTGATCTCTGCTTCCAGGCATCATGTTGCCCAAAGTAAATGAGGTGGGGATTTATAATCCTCCAACTGAGAGGGACAGTCATGTCCTAACCCATTATGCAATCCACTGTGTCTCAAGTGCTTCTGACTTGAGGAGTTGGTGGATTATGGTTGCAGTGGTGACGTAGAGATGATTGGGACACAACAGATTTAGTGGCAAAATTGAAATCAGATTTAGATTGAGTGTAAAATGCCTAACAGACATTCAAAGTGTGCATCAAGTTGGAAGTTGGAAAAAGAGGACTGGAGCTCAGTGGAGAAAATGGAGCTAGAGTTAAAGATGTGGAATTATTGACTTATAGATGGTATTGATGTGATGGGACTCAACACAAGGAAAGGAGCCAGCAAAGACAGGGAGGAGCAGCTTTTGAAGTAGGAGGAATGGTATCATGGAAATAGAAGAGAGTGCTTCCGGAAGAAGAAATGTTCATCTCTATCAAAATCCTACTGAGGGATCAGTGAAGAAATTATGGGATTGATAAGATCAAAATCATCAATGATCTTGACAAGGGCAGTCCCAGAGAAGTTGTGGGTACAGAAGCTTAGTTGGACTGGGTGGAGGAGAGACTAAGGGTACAGAGGGGAGAAAAGCAGTCTAGACAATGCTTTCAAGGAATCTTACTGGGAAGGAGTGAAGAAAAGTAAGGCAATGGCTAGAATCGAAGGAGTTTGGTTTTTTTGTTTAAGCTGGAAGACACTAGAATATGTGTGCTGATAGGACTGATCTAGTAGAAATGGAGAAATCAATGCAACAGAAAGAAACAATAATTGAGAATAATGAGTAAGGGCAAAATTAACAAGATTGGCTTTAGATAGGTAAAGACTCTCTCCCTCTCTCTCCCTTTCTCACTTCGATCATCGGTTCATTAGTATCTGTTATTAATATACTTTTGGTTTCTAAGCAACCTGCCTTTGTTCTCAGCATTTTCTCTACATGTTCTCTTGTGGTGGTTTATCGCAAAGTCTTATCCTGGAGGACAGGAAGGGACAGGTAAGTAGGGTTAGTGAATAACGGCACTTGTCTGAAATGTGGTTGACCTGGTTTTAACACTGACTCAATTGCTTAGCAGCACCTTGGGTATGTTATTTAACCTCTCTAAGCTTTCATTTCTTAATCAGTAATATAAGAATAGTACCTATTTCTATCTTTATATGATTGTTGGAAGGCTTGTACAAGACAGTATGTAAAAACTACTAAGCATAGTGCCTGAGACACAGGAAACTAAAAAATATTACAAACTATAATAATAGTAATCACATAAATCTTGTTTGTCTATATAAATGTATAATACATTTTCCTTGTGCAGCGACAAAGGTGTTGTCAGGCTAATGACTGCAATGACTATGTCTTTGTGGTACCTACATTATTGGTGAAAGAACTGCACATCAGCCAGATATTTATGTATTTATTGAGTAGTCCTCTACTTTTTTCCAGAGGGGTAAAGATTATAAGCAGTCCCTACTTCTGGGCCTTAGGCAGCAAGTTATAATGGCTGTCATTCACTAAATCTTATATACAAGGCTGGACAGAATTGCAAAAACAATAGGAAGGTCTTGCAAATCCAAAATACCTGTTCTTCTGAGGTTTGCATGTGTGCATCTTATAGCACATTGATATTCAGAAGTTTCCTAATGGAATACAACTGTCAGATAATAAAACTACTACATTAAAAAATGTATGGAATGCGCTAAAGAACTACTTAGAGGAAGATTTATAGTTTTAAATACATTCATTGAAAATAAGTGAGCTAAATTATTATCTTAAGAAGCTAAAAGGGCTGGGTACGGTGGCTCAGGCCTGTAATCTCAGCACTTTGGGAGCCCAAGGTGGGTGGATTACAAGGTCAGAAGTTTGGAGACCAGTCTGGCCAGCACAGTGAAACCCCTTCTCTACTAAAAATACAAAAAATTAGCCAAGCATGGTGGTGTGTGCCTGTAATCCCAGCTACTTGGGAGGCTGAGGCAGGAGAGTCATATGAACCTGGGAGGTGGAAGTTGTGGTGAGCCAAGATCGCTCCATTGCAATTGCACTCCCACCTGGATGACAGCACAAGACTCCGTCTTAAAAAAAAAAAAAAAGAAGAAGCCAAAAGAAAACAACAACAAAGAACAAAGAGTCAACCCAAAGAAAACAGAAGGAAGTTCATGATCAAAATATGAGCATAAATCAGTGAACATAACAAAAATCAGAGAAGATCAACAAAGAAAAAGTTGGTGCTTTGAAAGGATAAATAAAATGGATAAACTTATAGCATGACTAATTAAGAACAACTTTTCCAGGAAAGCTAGGAGTAGAAGGAAGTATCTTCAACCCAATAAAGAATATCTGTCAAAACTCTAATGCAAAACCTCACACTTAATTTGGAAACATTAGATGCATTCCTGCAGAGTCAGGAACAAAAAAAAAAAGGATGCTTACACATCTTGCTTTTTTTTGGTACTAGAAATTTTAGCCAATGTAGTAAGAAAAGAAAATGAGAAGTCAGGCAAAAGGATTAGAAAGAAAGAGAACGGACTGATATTATTTGCATAAAACATAATTATCAGCATAGAAAATCAAAGAAATTCCACATGTAAACCAATAGAACTAATAAGAAAGTTCAGAAGGATCATTGATTACAACAGTGGCATTAAAAAAAGAAAGGTGCTCCTATACCTGAGCAATACCAATAACAAATGTATGCAAATAGCAAAAAGATACTCTTCTGTGCACAAAATCATAAAATGTTACTGAAGGACAGAGAGAATAAAATCAACAGAGATACAACACATTCATAGATGAGACGAATTGATGTTGTAATAATTTTGGTATGTTCTAAATTAATTTGTAAATTTAATTCAATTCCAAAAACTCCAAATAGCATTTTTTCATCAAATCAGACTAATTCTAAAATTAATACAAAAAGTAAATTATAAAAATGTATTTTATGGTAAAAGGAATTTGAGGAAGAGAAAAAAGACATAAAGAATAAAAAGAAGTAATATATTAAAAAGAGAAAAAAAGTATGTTTTAGAGTTATAATGATTAAAATAGCAAAGCATTGGCATAAGCTAGATAAATGGATCAGAATAGATCCAAGCCCCTGTACTACTAAGGAGCACGATAGAAGTTACATCATGAATCAGTGGGAAAAAGGGAGCAGTGCAGGTGCAGCAGGCACACCGTCTCTTAGCTAATCCCTTAGAGAGATATAGTTGGCTGTGGGGCAGGATGATTTTACCAGGGTCCCACTGAGATGCCGATTCTGTTGGGGTACCTCTCACTGTAGAACCTGGCTCAACACACCCTCTGATGATTGGTTTGGCTTCTCAAGTACCTGGAAAGGAGGTGCTCTGAGAAGGAGATGTCCGATTCTTATTGCTGGAAAAAAATACTCACCGTTATAAATTTATAAATGAACAGTCTTGTCTGCAGGTTGTATTTTAGGAGATAACCCAGCTACTATTGACTCGTGAGTGAGTGTGCATCAGATGACTTCCAGGCCTGAGGGCAAACTGAGAGCGAGGTCTTGAGGGAATGGAGAGGGGGCTGAACATGAGGATGAGGATGCCAAGATGGATGTGAGGTGCTGAAAGGGAAACTGAGAAGGTCTCACATGTAAAGTCTGTATTGCACCATTCCCCCTCCCCCCATGAACATCTCCCTTGAGGCATGATCTGAGCAGTTTCTATCCTTACAGTTTCTCTTGTGGGTGTGTGTGAGAAATGGGACAAGGATAAAGGGAATGGAATTTACAGTAAACTAACAAGCCTGTAGTTAGTTATTAGCTAAGTCAATGAAAACTATTCACACTTGTCCGCTTATCTTTCTCTTCACACCCAGATATGTGTGTGGAGTCAGCTTGCAGTCACCTATCAATGACTGCTCATTTTCCAACTAATTTTTTAATCAGTTAGTTCGGCACAATTCTCCCTGCCACCTAGATAAACCACACGGTGAGAATGAGAGGGAAAAAGGAAGGGAGGGAGGAAGGGAGGAAGGAAGGAAGGAAGGAGGGAGGGAGGGAGGGAGGAAAAGAAGGAAGGAAGGCAGGATAGAAGAAAGAAGAGAGGGAAGGAAGGAAGAAGGGAGGGAGAAAGGAAGGAAAGGAAGGAAGGAGGGAAGGAAGGAAAGAAGTTAACAATGTCAAAGTTGGGAAATATTTTTGAGAATGGAGAAGAAATGATAGGAAAAAGTATTTTTTCTCTCTGGTAAGGAAATAGATGCAGACATCAAAATACATTGATGTGGCTACCAAACTAGAAAAAAATTTTATGAGAGCATTTGGTGCAAAGGATACACTGACAGTAGGACTAGCTGGGACAAACTTTATGGAAAGCAATTAGATATTACATATCAGTGTTTAAAACAAGTGACTCATGGATCTCAGGTCAGGAAAATCTTCATGCACAAAATGTGGGAAAGCCTTGATGCACAGAAATACTAACTGTAGCAGCATAACTCAAATTAGCTAAAATGTAGGAAACACTCTAAGTATTTGACAATAAGAATGGTTTGGTAAATTATGATATGTCTATAAGAGCACCATTAAACAGCCATAAAAATGATATTCATAAAGGATTAGTAACATGGAGATGCTTTTCCTTATGTTAAATGAAAAAAAGTTGAAATGTGGAGAAATAGAAGTAGACACATAGGCCAGGCACAGCGGCTCTTGCCTGTAATCATGGCACTTTTGGAAACTGAGGCAGGCAGATCGTGTGAGCCCAGGAGTTTGAGACCAGCCAGGGCAATGTAGTAAGACCCTGTTTCTACAAAAAAAATTTAAAAAATAGCCACATGTGGTGGTACACACCTGTAGTCCCAGCTACTTGGGAGGCTGAGGTGGGAGGATCATTTGAGTTGAGAGGTAGAGGCTACAGTGAGCTGAAATCACACCACTGCACTCCAGCCTGGGCAACAGAGTGAGACTGCTAAAAGAAAAAGAAAAAAAAAAAAGAAATAGAGATACAGGAAAAATATAGAGAGAGAATGTAATAGCAAACACATAAAAAATACACAGAGAGAAAAACCGAGAGAATGACAATGGGAAGAGGGTAGGCTTTCTCCCTGATGGTTCTAGCTTTTGTGCCCAAAATAATGTGAAGCACTTCAAAATGTGTCTCTGGAAAGCCAGAAAACCTCACACTCTGCTTCCATTTCTTAACAAAACCTTTTGAAAAGGCAACAGTTTGAGGCTCTGTTTTGAATAAAGCTTCTGATGTGGCCATGATGCTGAATGGAATTGCTGGCAAAGCCCATGAGAGCCATGCACATTGAAAGTATCAAGTAACCACGACAAAGGGCCTCTCTTCTCCAAAGTGCAGGACAGTGGGACGCCTGCCACCACTGGGCTTCACCTGTTCTTGGAGCATCATGATTTTTACCCCTGGAGAAGTGTTGTTTGCCAAGCAAACCTTTCACGATTTCAGAGACATCAACTGAAATTTTTGAAAGCAGTGCACCAAGTAGGGATTCTTTGGTAGTGACAGTGATGATGTGCTAACCGAACCCAGGGGCTGCCTGTACCTGGTTGCATACTACAGGAGAAGCCACTTCCTGGAGACAGATGATTTCTGTTTTCTTTTGTTCCAAGCCTCAATCAGTTTGACCATCTCCTTAATGTGTGATTCATTAAAATGTCCCCCAATTTATCAGGAGTGGCTTCTTCGGCTCAACAACGGGCTAAGCACCTGAGTTGAATCCATCAAGAGAAGGTTTTTGGCTGGGTGTGGTGGCTCACACCTGTAATCCCAGCACTTTGGGAGGCTGAGGCGGGTGGATCACTTGAGGTCAGGAGTTCAAGACCAACCTGGCCAACACGGTGCAACCCCGTCTCTACTAAAAATACAAAAATTAGCCGAATGTGGCAGTGAGCACTGTAATCCCAGCTACTTGGGAGGCTGAGGCAGGAGAATCGCTTGAACCCAGGAGGAGGAGGTTGCAGTGAGCTGAGATTGCACCACTGTGTTCCAGCCTGGGAGACAGAATGAGACTCCACCTCAAAAATAAGTAATTAATAAAGAAAGAAAGAAATGACCTTTGTCTTGAGGAAGACAAAATACAGGAAAATTTCCAGCCTTTACAAATTGTACCTGATTTTGAAAATGATCTGATGACTCAATTTATTTTGAGAATGGATGGCAAGTCGTACCACTGGCACTGCAGGATTTATATCCTGTAGCATTTAATGACCTCTTTAGTTGTGAAAATAAAGCCGTAAGATGCTATCTGAAGTTATATATGCCTTCTGTTGTCGTTTTCCAACTTAAGTATCCTTGATGTAAACAATGACAGGTGTCCAAACCATAATAGTTGGATACATTTGCATCAATTCCCATCAAAGGAAAGCCGCTGTAAACATCACAACATGGTGATCGCCTGATCATTGCTTATCACCTGATCATTGCTTATCACCTGCTTTGTGCAGTAGCATCCCTGGCCACCTGCGCTTTTTAAAATGGCACAAGACTTAATGACACAATTTGGCATAAAAGGATTTTTTTTTTGTTTGCAATGACCATTTTTAAAGTAACAGGAAGAAATTTAAAAAAGTTTTTCATTGACCCTCTAAGACTCATTCATAGGTAATGCTCCCCTAGTGTATCACTTACCTAAGGATGCCATATCAAAGTACTGCAAACTGAGTGGCCAAAAACTCCAGAATTAATTACTTTATTTATTTATTCTTTTTTTTTTTTTTTTTTTGAGATAGGGTTTTGCTCTATCGCCCAGGCTGGAGTGTAGTGGCACAAACGCGGCTCAAACTCCTGGGCTCAAGTGACCCTCCCGTCCCAGCCTTTCAGCTAGCTAGGCCTATAGGTGTGCGCCACCACACCCCGCTAATTTTTTTTTCTTTTTTTTTTTTGAGACGGTATCTTACTTAATCATCCTGGCTGGAGTGCAGTGGCACAATCTTAGCTCACTACAACTTCCACCTCCTGGGTTCAAGTGATTCTTGTGCCCCAGACTCCCAAGTAGCTGGGACTACAAGTGTGCACCACCATACCTGGTTCATTTTTGCACTTTTTTTTTTAGTAGAGATAAGATTTTGCCATGTTGGACAGGCTGGTCTCAAACTCCTGACCTCAAGTGATCTGCCCACCTCGGCTTCCCAAAGTGCTGGGATTAGTCATGAGCCACCATGCCCAGGCTCACCTGGCTAATTTTTTGATGCTTTGTAGAGATGAGGGTCGTGCTGTGTTGCCCAGACTGGTCTCAAACTCCTGGGCTCAAACACTGTCCTGCCTTGGCCTTCCAAAGTGCTAGTTTTATAGGCATGGTTTACCACACCCAGACCACCAGAAATTTATTGTTTCACAGTTCTGGGCCAGAAGCCTGAAACTGATGTGTCTACAGGGCTATGTTCCCTATGAAATCTATAGGGGAGAATCTACCCTTGCCTTTTTCTAGCTTCTAGTGGCTTGCTAATTATCTTTGACATATCTTGGCTTGCAGTGATCTCACTGCACTCCCTGCTTTCATAGTCACTCGGCGCTTTCCTGTGTATTTCTGTCTGTACATGGCCATCTTCTTATAAGGACACCAGTCATATTGGATTGAAGGGCCCCTGTACTTCAGTATGACTTTAGTTTATTCATTTATTTTTTTGAGACAGAGTCTCACTCTGTCGCCCAGGCTGGAATGCAGTAGCACAGTCTTGGCTCACTGCAACCTCCTCTTCCCAGGTTCAAGAGATTGTTTTACCTCAGCCTCCCGAGTAGCTAGGATTACAGGCATGCACCACCATACCTGGCTAATTCTTTGCATTTTTAGTAGAGATGGGGTTCCACTATGTTGGCCAGGCTAATCTCAAACTCCTGGCCTCAAGTGAGCTGCCTGCCTTGGTATCTCAAAGTGTTGGGATTACAGGTGTGAGCCACTGCTAATCAGTTAAGACTTCATCTTAACTAATTACATTTGCAGTGACCCTATTTCCAAATAAGGTCACATTCTGAGATCCTGGAGGTTAGGACTTCAACTTGCCTTTTTGATGGTGATACAATTCAACCCATTACACCCGGGGCCCATGGAGTGTGGATTAAGAACCTGCTGAGACAGTCAGAGGGCAGCATGGAGACCCTGAGACCAGAGGGTATGAAACGAGTGCAGAGAAGGAAATGGTAGGGAGACAAATGGAACCTATTTTGCTATTTGGCCCATAAATTTGGTGGCAATTATCTCTCCCTGCAGATTTGGGTGTAGGGACTTGAGTGACCGATGGCAATATTTGGTGAATTTCCAGCTGAAGATACTCAAGTTCTAGATTTGAGTCGAAGCTACAAAGGGAAGTTTGTGGTTGTATCCAGGACAATCTCTACTGTTGCCATGTGTTTGAAAATGTCTGAATTTTGTGCATAGACACACTAGCAGTATTTTCATAAGTGGAGTTACATAATTAGGGCATGGACTTGCATAATAATTAGCATGTATAATTAGGCACAGGCTTCTTGTCCTTTAGACAATCAAGACATCTAATTACAAAATTAAGATGTAATTATGTGGTCCAAGGTCTACATCTTTTTATCTACCCATTAGAGATGACATTTAGAAAATAATTCCAAAAAGCTGATGAAGAAATGAACTTAGACGTCGATTTGAGGATGTTAAAGAAAGTGTTAAGGGCTGGTAAGTTTCCTTTGGTCTTTCCTCTCAGTGGTCAGGGGAATTATTTAAAACATTATAGTCCACTTGAAAGAATAACTTTTACCAGCTGTGCTGTCGACCTTCAGTACTCACACTAATGAAGAGGAGTGTTGGTATGACTAATCCGTGGCATTCACGCGTGGCTCTTGAGTGTGGTTTGTAATCACACTTGAACATGGACCTAAATGTGATGTACTGGGAATTCATTCAAACCTATTAATGCAGCCATACGGTGGAAATCTTAGGACAGCTTGGGATAGAGGACATCCTGCCTTCCCGTTCTGCCCTGGTTCTCCCTTGTGACCACTTTAAAAATCAACCCATTGGCCGGGCATGGTGGCTTAATGCTGTTAATCCCAGAATCCCAGCACTTTGGGAGGCCAAGGAAGGAGGATTGCTTGAGGCCAGGAGTTAAGACCAGCCTGGGCAACATAGTGAGACCCTGTCTCTACAAAAAATCTGAAATACTTGTTGGGAGTGGTGGCACATACATGTTGTCCCAGCTACTTGAGAGGCTGAGGCAGGAGAATCACTTGAGCCCAGGAGTTTGAGCCTGCACTGAGCCTCCATTGCACTCCAGCCTGGGCGACAGAGACCCTGTCTCTAAATAAATAAATAACACATTGCTCAGAATAATGCAAACCAGCACCTAAGCTGTGTTGTCCTTTCCCTGGATATTTGAGTATTTTTATTTTAAGTGCTCCTTATTGACTGCAGGTGGGAAAGATCAAAGACTGTAGTAAATACTCCATCCTTCGAAAAAGGGCTATTCTTACAGCAGTAATTGTTTGAATTCCAATACATGGAGAAAGCTAGATTGTAGTGATATTCTCCATGTTTTTCCTTGCCCTTAAATTGTGATTTGGCTGATCTCTGCGTGATGCTAAACAACCAGTTTGACTCATTAATTTTGCTGAACTAACTGAACTTTTGACCTAATTGGCTGCTGGTTAGGGATCAGAGCCATATGTGCAGGTTTTTCTAAGCCAGTTCTGACTTTAACTGTGTTATCCCTCTGTTCCTATAAACTGTTGAAATACCCGAGTAATTCCAATGTTTTGACAGCCACACTGCACTTCTCAGACTGCCGCTTTCTCCTGGAAAGTGGCACAGAAATCTGTCGGACCACGCTTCCTGATTTTTGGTTAAGAAAATATGCTTCCCATATGGTTGCAGGCCGAGAAAACAAAGACTTAAAGAGGTTGTAAGCATTTGGTGATAGGTCTCCTCCTCATGGCGCCTTCTCTCCATTCCTATTTTTTATATTCTCTATAAGGCCAGGGAATGTGGTGAGGGACAAATTGTGTGTGTGGCAGGGAGGGGTTAGTCTTGACCATGAAAATACACACATTTGCACAGGGAGCTTCTGCCATTGTTGGTTTATTTTACCTTGCCTTCTGAGCAATTGCTCATGATAGGTTTAGAGGCAAAGGAAAGGAACTGGGGAGAGGGGCATTTTTAAAACCATTTATTAACACAAATTCTAGGTCAGAGAGAGGCAGGTGGACTACATCATCTCTAAGCCATCTCCAGCTCACAGGTTTCGGGATACCTTGATCTCCAGCTGGTCACTCAACAGGAGGTATTTACTGGACTCCTACTCACTCAGCTCTAGGCCTCTGATTTTTCAGTTCTTAGATGTGTTGACTGGAAACTTACTCTTTTGCCTTTACTTCCAGAGAACTCAGTAATTCCAGTTCCTAATAGAGCCTAAAGCATGAATGCAACTTTCATTTCTCAGCTTTTGAAATCTACTTTTCCCTCCAGGTACTCCACGTCAGCATTCTCAAGACTGGAGAAGTTAGGCATCAGACATCCCAAGCCTTCTCCTTTTATTGGAAACTTGACGTTTTTCCGGCAGGTAAGGGCTGTCTTCCACTGGCTTCCATCATAAAATATGCTGAGGGCCAGGCACGGTGGCTCATGCCTGTAATCCCAGCACTTTGGGAGGCCAAGGTGTGTGGATCACCTGAGGTAGGGAGTTTGAGACCAGCCTGACCAACATGATGAAATCCCATCTCTACTAACTACAAAAAATTAGCTGGGCGTGGTGGCACATGCCTGTAATCCCAGCTACTTGGGAGGCTGAGGCAGGCGAATTGCTCAAACCTCAGAGGCGGAGGTTGCAGTGAGCTGAGATTGCGCCATTGCACTCCAGCCTGGGCAACAAGAGTGAAACTCTCTCAAAAAATAAAATAAATAAATAAATAAATAAAATATGCTGAACCCGGGACAGGCTTTCTGCATGAAACATTGCTCTTGTCCGAGTCCCCACATCTCGAGTGGTAAAGGTGTTCTGTGATGCCATGAACCCTCCTCTACTTACACGAATTTTTATGTGATGGCAAGAATCTGTCTGTAATCACTCGATATGTATTGAGTCCTGTCATCCATTCACTTACTCATTTCCCCCAAACCCCATTTATTGTGTGTCTAAATACAATAGACCCTAGAGTGTAGAAGAGGTTACTTGTGCCCTCAAGTACACTGTCAAATGATGGCATGCAACATCAGATGAGATATACCCTAGCACTAGATAGGGTGGTATAGACGGTAGCCATGGTCTCCCGTCAGAGGAAAGGGTCATCTGTCAGGGCTAGAATCATCCTAGGAAATTCCTGAAGAAGGAGGTCCTTCAGAGGCTATGGACATAGAGACGAGGACACACACACCAGGTGGGCGGCACCATGTAAGTGAGTGCACCAACGTGAGAATGACAGCACAGGTTGACAAGCAGCCTGGACTGGCTAGAAGCCAAGGATTAGGGTGCTTGGGGCAATGTAGTTGGGTGAGAGAAAGTGGGACTAGATGCTTACAGGCTAGAAAGGCAAGTGAAGAACTATTTGTGTGCTACCATTTTTGCAAAGGAGAGGGATGTTGGAATGGAAGAATACTCCGCAAGGGAGAAGACTCTCGGTCTAGCATTTTGTCCTATATGTTTCAAACGTGTTGATTTTAATTAAAGTTTAACTTGAATGGCTCATGATGATTCAGAATTTGTGATAATTTCAATAGAAGAATCTAGGTTAGGATTGTAGAGCTCAGCTGTTGCTGAAGTCTGGGGTGAAGCCACGATGGCTCGGTCTAGGCGGTGATGAGAGTGAAGAGAGATGGATAATTGGAAGCAAAATTAAGAACTCTTGGGACAAATGAGTGTAGAGAATTCAAGGCAAAGTGAGTCAAACATGAGTCTGAGCTTTGAGCTGGGGAAACGGGGAGCATGGCCGTGGGTTGACAGAATAAAAGGTTGGGGCGGGGGAGTGGTTCAGGGAGATGACGAGTTTTATTTTAAGTCTGTTGCCTGGGATTTGCCAGAGTGAATGCCAGTGGAAATGGCCAGCAGACATTTGTCGATATAGGTCAGGACTTCATAATCTACGGTTATTTTTCTCACATTGGGTTTTCTCAGAAGCCACATGGCTTATTCTGCTAAGTCACAGGGACACTGACTCCAGACCCAACACCAGGAGCCAGCAGACCCTGCGTGGGAAGAACCACCAAGCCAAACAAAGACAGGAAGACTAAACAGGACGATCCTGATAATGTCCCTTCGACATCTCTAGAATTTCCCCATCTCTGCCTCCGGAAAGGCTGGCCCTTGGCACTCGATAGAAAAGCAAGCTGATCTTTCTGTCCTTTTATGCCTCCACCTTCTTAATTCTTTCTTTTCCATTCCTTTCTCTGTCCATCACCGTTTCCATGATTTGTGGTGGTTGTTTCTGTCTTCCTAGCATTTTTAAACACCTTTACCTCTCCTCTCTCTCTGGGGCGGGCAGTTCACAACTTTCAAGCTCACAAACAACAACCTCAATGAGGCTTCCTGTGAGTCCCTTGAAACAAGTGTGAAGAAATTTAAAAGTGTCAAGATAGAACAACAGACCAGATCGGAAAGCTAAAGAAAATACATTTCACACATTTCTGGGGGGAAATGGTCTGTTGTATTCTGTGGAGTAATTAATTTGGTATTAACATTCCGAGATGTGAGGAGAACGCTGCGCTCCCGCCTCTGGAGAGCCTCCACATACGCTCCTTTGCAGCCCGCCATCCTCACAGCTACAAGCCCTGCCAAGTTCTTTCTAGAACATAGTAATTTTGGTGACTATTTTTATATGCATATATACTTTCCTTGATGTATGGCAAGCTTACGCTGCAGAATTCAGAAGATTGAGTGAGAAAGGCATGTGTTTCCATGCAGGACATTCATACTTCATGTGAATTCACACCCCCAGCTCTCCACCTTCGTTCGCCCCCATACTCCATTCTCACAACGCAAATCTACCATTTGCCACCCCCCACCTCCACCACAACTCGTATTTTCAGGTCTAGTCCATTCCTACCACACAATGGGTCTAGCATTTTCCACCCCTCCTTCAACCCAGGTACAATGTGTCTAGCCAGGTACAATGTGTCTAGCCAGGCACAGTGGCTCACACCCGTAATCCCAGCACTTTGGGAGGCCGAGGCAGGCAGATGATCTGAGGTCAGGAGTTCCAGACCAGTTCACCAACATGGTGAAACCCCGTCTCTACTAAAATACAAAAATTAGCTGGCGTGCTGGCACGTGCCTGTAATCCCAGCTACCCGGGAGGCTGAAGCAGGAGAATCACTTGAACCCGGGAGGTGGAGATTGCAGTGAACCGAGATTGCGCCACTGCACTCCAGCCTGGGTGGCAGAGCAAGACTCTGTCTCAACAACAAAAAAATGTGTCTAGCATTTTGTTCTATATGTTTCAAACATGTTGATTTTAATTAAAGTTTAACTTGAATGGATCTTGATAATTCACAATTTGTGGTAATTTTGATAGACTCATTAGAAGTTACATATAGTGGCGGTAAAAAGGGGCTTTGCCATATGATAATGCTAAATCAGATTTCAGAGGGCAATGTTATACCTGAGAAAGCAAACTTTTCGAGTATTTTAGCAGCAAGGATACATAAGTAGTTTAAGAACTGGTGAGCTCTTCTGTCCATTAGAGCAGGGATGCCCAAGACTTTTACATGGCAATATTTTTTTTATAGTCATTTGTTTATTCCAGTATTCCAAAGTACTTGAAAGCAATATAACTTCTCTTCTTTTTTATTGTTTCTGTAATTGTGTTCTTGCTGTTCCAGATTTTTTTCTGAATAAGTTTGAATAATTGGAATTTTGCTTAATCTTATTCTTACTGTAGTGCTGTGTTTCCTTCAGGGTTTTTGGGAAAGCCAAATGGAGCTCAGAAAGCTGTACGGACCTCTGTGTGGGTAAGAAGGAAACTCAACATTTCTCTTACATATGATATTTTGATTTTCACGTGTTGAACTGATATGGAAGAAGTGCCAAGATAGAAATGTTGCATGTGTTTCTGTTTTTCCAAGGGCCCACAAAGAGGGTGTCCTACAGTACAAATAAGGCTTCTAGAGAAGAGCCTGGGGCTGCCCAAGGGGGAACCGTGCTGGCCTGAAAGGGTACCACCTTCCAGGCTTTGCAGCCTTGCTGGGCCGGGCACACCATCATGTCCCACTGCTGTGCTGAGGGATGTCACCACGGGATGTGGTGGCCCTCTTGCCTCAGAGCACAAACTGTCCAATATGCCTTGACAGTGCATAGCAGGTCTTACCCCATGAGCATATCTGAACCTTATCAGACTCGGGTCTTTCCGCCCATGGGGAGAGTGCGCTGCCACCAGCATGACCCTGTAATTTGTCACCCAATCCAGTTCCCTTTTGAAAGTGAAAGGAGGTGCTATTAATAATTACCCCAGGATGACCATGTCAACTATCCCAGATATGCTGGGGCAGATGGTCACCCTAGTTCTTGGCTGTGTAAAGTAATATCACCCTTCTCTTTATTTTTCCTGAATTTCCCCTTTTTATGCATTTTTGTTTCTAAAATTCCAGATTCTGGTGAGCAAACCCATGTTCAGACCACTTACTCTATTCAAGATTTAACAGGCTTGAATTGTATTGATTTTCAACATGTGTCTTTCCACACTGGAGTCCTAATCATTTTAGTTGATTTTCACACAGCTTCTCTTCAGCCACTGGGTGATTTTTTTGGCAGCTTTTCCTAGACCTCTGGGTCAGTGATCACTTTTGTAGTTGCATTAAAGCTCTTTTGTGTTGCTGATATACATCCCAATGGGCTCCAGTGATTTGGGAATCCTCTCTCCATAGGATTCATGATGTCTGGTCTCCTGATACCCATTTTTGAAAGGGATTGGCTTGTTGTCTTTGTGGAAATGGCCCCACTTAGGAGGCCCATGGTTTTGGTCAAGTTTTTCTACCTTTGGTTTGCTATGTGGCCCTGAAGAAGTAATAAATTAAGATGTTAAGATGCTCTCTGTATTACTCATTGCTGCATAATAGACTACCCCAAAACTCAGTGACATAAGCAACAATTTATAATTTATCATGTGTCTAAGGTTGGCTGAAGTTGGCTGGCCTAAGCCACACTTGGCTGGATGGCTCTGCTGTACTTCTGGATGTATCTGCTGGGGTCTCACCTGGGGCACCAAGTCTCTGCATGTCTCTCATTCTGCTTGGAAGTATAAGGAGAATGGCAGGTTCTCGTGGTAAAGGCAAAAACTCAAGAGAGCAAGCCTGATGGTGCCAGAACATTATACATTTCTGCTGCATCATGTCAGCTTATACCCTATTGGTTAAACCAAGTCACATGGCCAAACCCAGGATGTGGGCAGGAGGACACAGTGGCCACTTTGAGGCCAAAGCAAAACACCTTGGCCCAGCCTGACACTGATGGAGCAGGGGGGTGTACTCCTCGGATGGGCGAGTGGGGAGGCCGGGCGTATCGTTAAATAACAAGCAACCTATTTCACTCCCTAAAATCTCTTTTAACTTGGCCTTCACTTACTTTTTCATTTTTATTTTTCAGTGCATAGCTTCTTGTTTTAAGCGTGATAGGCGCTCGATAAAGGCTCAAGAGATTGAACTGCCTACCTTTCTCTTACCCTTGTGTGGTTCTATTGCTTTTTTTTTTTTTTCCTGAGATGGAGTCTTGCTCTGTTGCCCAGGCTGGAGTGCAGTGGGACGATCTTGGCTCAGTGCAACCTCTGCCTCCTGAGCTCAAGCAATGCTCCTGCCTCAGCCTCCTGGGTAGCTGGGATTACAGGTGCCTGCCACCATGCCTGGCTAATTTTTGTATTTTTAGTAGAGACAGGGTTTTGCCATGTTAGCCAGGCTAGACTCACTCCTGACCTCAAGTGATCCGCCCATCTTGGCTCCCAAAGTGCTGGGATTACAGGCATGAGCCACTGCACCCGGCCTATTGCTTTTTTTTTCTCATTCCAGCTTTTTCTTTCTGACAGTCTCATTCTGCAGCTGACTTGGCAATGACTTGGAGACTATCTCATATGCTTCTGAGACACAGCACTGACTCAGAGTGACGGTGCCTTCACCAGAATCAGAAAAAGTCCTGACTGAGTTTGAATTCTAGGAACCACTTTACTTCAGTATTTCTTGTACAGATTTCCAAAGTAGAGACTTCGGGTATTTTAAAATAATTTTCAAATGTCAGATGAGGAGTTTAAAGGGCACTGTATGAACTAGTTGTGTGTGTGTGTGTGTGTGTGTGTGTGTGTGAGAAAGAGAGAGAAGGAGAAAGAGAGAAAATGACAGAAACAGAGAAGGAGAAAGAAAGAGAGGTGGAGAGAATTAGTTTCCTTGACAACAGGATATCCAATCAACTTTTCCCTCCAACTTTAACTAAGTTAACACAATTTGTCCTTTTCATTTCAAGAAAACCTAAATCATAGAGAATGATTTCAAATGAGGTTATAGAGATCAAAATTGCAGTATCATCTTCATTCTTTGTTCCCACTTCTAGTGAAAAGGAAAAAAGAAAGGTGATGGCATAATTTCTTCCTATAAAGCTATCAGCTTTTTTCCTTTGACAAAAAAAAAGATGAGCCATAAAATGCTGACTTCTTTTTAAATGTGTCTACTCCCAGATTTAGAGGCAATATGGTGGTGAGGTAAAAATGAAAGGGTTGAACCAATCTAAATCTAAGGTCTTTTCTAACTCTAAATGTTATTTTCTTACTGCTTAAATTTTAGCAAGATAGTTTCACTGAATTGAGAATGGTCTATGCTCAGTGAACAACGAAGACTCTTCTTGCAGAGAACAATTTAATTTAAATTACATTAGTTTTTGGACTACTTCTATTATTAGGAAATATAATCAATCCCAGCTCGGTCCTCTTAAAAATTGAAATAATAGATTGATTCATCATTTGACAAGTGAAACCCCACATTCCACGCTGTTGATGCCATGTAGAGATGCATTCAGCCTTTAGATGACAGCTTGGCACTGAATGTTTGGAGAAAAATGGGCAGGGTGGAGCTCCTCACTGCTCTAGACTGGAAAGCCAAATGTGATGGCAATGCATACTTATCTGGTTGTCACCCTAGCAACTCAGAGTTTGGGGCTCAAAACTGGAAATTGACCCCTTACCCCATTTCCCTCCCACTCCCTGCTTTGGGGACAGTAGGGCTGGAGAAGGTTTCCATCAAGATGGATTGACAACATCAGTGTTTATCATTACCACTACCACTGCCACCACCACCACCATCACCACCATCATCGAGAACAAAATATCTTCACCAAGTGTCTACTTACATAGCCTGTCTGCCAGGTTCTGTGTCTCTGCCTTCTTTGAACTTGAATATAAAGCAGGAGGACTGGAGTGGATACCTATACAGCTATTAGTTGCAGTATAAAGAACTCTCCTGAATTGCACAGCAGACTGGCCACATAACACAAAGAAGGCAAGGCTTTATTGCTTTGGCTAACCTTCATCAATTAATGATTACTTGTTATCTTCTTCAGGCTGAGAATGAGCCCAAGTTAGATTTATATTCCTTTCCAAACTCTGTAAGAACAGAATCAACATAATTATCATACATTGGTGATTGAGTATGGTTTATATTCAATATATACCAATATTGAATATAAACATATATTGATATATATTGAGTTTAAACATATATATTGATATATACTCAATATGTCCTGTTTGAATAGAGATTATATCCCCTCTTATTTGTAGCTGGACTTTGTAACCCAGTAGATGACAAGCCTTTATTATGTTATTACTATTAATTACTTATAGTTAAGTAAGAATAAATACGTACACAGCACCCTAAGTTCAGGTCATTAGCAACTCCTAAAGGCCCCCATTCAAAGTGGCTTTTCCCTTTATCTCGTTGTTTTGCTTTTGTTTTTGAGACAGAATCTTGCTCTGTCATACAGGCTGGAGTGCAGTGGCACAATCTCAGCTCACTGCAACCTCCACCTCCCAGGTTCAAGTGATTCTCTGGTGCCTTAGCCACCTGAATTGCTGGGATTACAAGCATGTGCCACCACGCCCAGCTAATTTTTGTATTTTTGGTAGAGACAGCGTTTCACCATGTTGGCCAGGCTGATCTCAAACTCCTGACCTCAAGTGATCCACCTGCCTCAAACTCCTGAAGTGCTGGAACTACAGGTGTGAGTCACCATGTCCAGCCTATCTAATTGTCTTTTAAATGCTCGCTCTAAAGTTCCACTTTTCCTTAGCCTCATCCCCATTTCTTCTTGCCCCCACATCACTTTAGTTTTGATCTTGGCTCCCTCTTGTTGAGCTTGACTTTCATACTTCCTGGCATCCATCACCTGTGCCAGGAAGTGCCACTTTTGGTAAGTGGCTCCTGCATCCCTGAATCCCTCCATGAGGCCAGCCTTGTTGCAAAACCTCATATACTCCCATTAGAGCATCAAGTTGTAGGTATGTAAGCATGAACTTTGCACGCAATTCATAAAGTACAAAGGAGTATAAGAAAAAAGTACTCTTGCTCCTACCCTGGGGCCCAGCTGCTCCTTCACAGAAGCGACCTCTGTTAAAAATTTCTTTATAGTCAAATGGATCATATATGATACATGCTGTTCTTTACCTTGCTTTGTTCATTAATGGTATTTGGGAAATTGTCCCATTTTGATCTATTCATTCTTGTTAAATTATATAATATTTTTAAAGGATTTCCTTGTATGAATGTATCCTAATTTTTAAAACAAGTTCTCAGTTGACAAACATCTCTTACTTTTACAGACACCATTGCAGTGAAGATTTTCATGTACACATTGTTGATTTGTCTGGGATAAGTATGTAAGATAAATTCCTAGAAATGGAATTATTAGGCTGAAGATGGTCTACATGTTTAGTTTTGATAAATAGGACTAAATTTCTCTCTCTAGGGATTATATCAGTTTAGACTCCCATAAATATGCTTATGTTCCTCCCATGCTTGTCATTAAAATGTGTGGTTACAATTTTAAGTTTTTACCATTTGATGGTATATTGCTGCAGTTTCAATGTGCATTTCTCTAATTATGAGCACGTTTAAGCATCTTTTCATATGTTTACAATCCAATGTATTTTGTTTTCTGAGGGATCCTTTGACACTTCTCTGTTGGGTTATTGATCTTTTCCCACTTTATTTATAGAAGCTCTTTGCATATTAAAGAAAGTAGCCCTTAAATATTATATGCCTTAAATATTTTCTCCTTTTTATTGTTGTCTTTGACTTTGCTTATCATATATTTCTTCCAATCAGAAAGCATTTGTTTTTGTGTTGTTGACTTTCATGGATTTTAACAGTGTCTACATTTTCTATCTTACTCAGAAAGGTTTTCTCCACCAAGGATATTTTTTCATAAACTTTCATTTTTCTATTTTTTTAATTTTATTTTTAAAATGTAGAATATTTGATATATCAGGAGTTTATTTGCAAGATGGAGTTAGGGATGCACCCTTTTATTCACAGAAATTCATCCTTTTCCAATTGATTTGAAATGTCACTTTTGTCGTTTATTAATTCTTAGATGTATTTCTGACTTCTCTGTTCTGTTGTACTGGTTCATCACAAGCCAGGGCTGCACTGAACATCCTCATTTGGATGTCACGTGTGTAGCTTCTTGTGCCTAGCTGCAGTAGGGTGTTCTAAGAACATCTTTGCAAGTATCAAAGCATGGAGCAATCTATCTCCCAGGGAACCTTAGGTCCCATACTGTAAAAAAAAAATCAATTTAGCAAATAAATAAGCCTTTGGTATAAAGGGCCTGACACTTAGCTTCAAAGTTCACGCCACAGGAGGGGGAGGTGTCTCATATGCCTCCAGGTTGGAGGTTTTTAGCACCATTTTTGAAATTTAATTAGCTAGCATGCATGAACTAATAGCACCTTGTCACTGGCAGTGAGGAAGTTGAGAACTTTGGGATACGTAAGGAAAAGCATGTGGCATCAGCAATGAAAATAAGGTCGTTTCAACACTTTTTAAAGCTCAGCTTCCATGGTACCATCCATTAGGAGAGTTTGTGTTTCAGAAGTGACTAAGGTGTGAACACTTTTCATGTAATTGCTCTTAACCATCATGTTTATGTACTATTTAGATGGGGTTGAAGAGCAGCATAGAAATGATTTACTTTAATACTGGCAGATGGCTATGTCATCAACTGTGGGAGATTTCTTGGCCTACCGCCATGGACCAAGAACCACGGGAATTGAAGGGCTCTGAAAGACTCACCTGTTGGACGTGCTTGTTCTTTGACTTAGAAAATACAAGACATCTGAATACACTGGGCTTGAAAATATGGCTGAAGATAGGGTAGGGTGGAAACTATTGCTGATTTGTCCAAGAAAAGGCGAGTATTTCGACTCAGATTGGGCAGCTGGCACGTCGAGATGCTATTTGTTTTTAAACTGAACTAAGCTCAGTAGAATCGTAGATGTTGAAGAATGCTGGTAACTAAGCCATCGTTACAGAAGAGCTTCCCAGACTCTGATGCTAAGGAGTCAAACTTTGGGTTTTTGCTGCTGATATAAAGTGCAAGCCTCAGCATAAGACTCATTTACTAAATGTTTGACCTAAACAAGTGGCTCAATTCTAAGAGGAATTGATGAAAATGAAAATATGCTATGATCATTGAGAAAACACAATACCCTTGAAACAGTGGAATTAAGCACAGATGTCCTAAATTATCCTCACGTCACTGGCCATGAGGCCAAACTGTGGGCAGTATTTGGGTTCCCTAGCTTGGTGAAAGCTGGCTTTCGTGAAAGCATTGAAAGTAAAGCTGTGCCTTGCAGTTCCCAATAATGTGAGTCTGAAAGCAAAATTCATGTGAGACCATCATGATGGTCTGTATGCCATAATTATTGAGTATCATTCAGGGAGTGAAATACCAATATTCTCACTGGTCAAAATAGCTTAATCATGAATACTATGCCTGTAGGAGCACATTTTTAAATGATTGGAATTCACTAAACTGCATTATTGCGTTTTAGGGGGCCGTTATTCTCTAAAAGTGAATGCCCTGACATAGCATGCTGATGTTTTAGGAGGCCTTTGAAAATAGGAAGAAAGCTGTCCACAGGACAACTATCACCAAGCCAAGCACACTGCCCTATAGGTGGAGTTATCAAAGGAATAATTGCCCACAGATAAATAAGTGACTTAGACCAAAAAGAGACAGAGGAATTTGATTTGAGTCCCACTTTTCTTGAATAAACCATTAATAGACTCTTCATCCTTCCCTGCCACCAGCATGTCTCATTATACCAAATAGTGTATTGCTACGAAGTTTCTGTGCTTTCTTATGATTTAAGATCACCTTCTTTCCTAGTCTTGATCTAAAGACCGTTCTGAAGTTTACCTAATTTTCTGGACTTCTGACTCTTCTTTCAGCCCATTTATTTTATACCACTTCATTTCCCCCCATCCTCTTTCTATAAAAGCATATGGGGGATGGTTGCTGAATATTTTAAAGACTACAGCTGTCTAAGTCTTTGTGACCTACTCTCATAAAGATCAAGAGCCTATATTAATTCTCTCTTCTTTGGGTAGAAACATCCAACAGGGCATGATAGCTTACAATAGAAATCTGAGGTTAAAATCCCAGCTTCAACTTTCTTTCTCTCTACTGCTTGTTAACTTAATGGATTTAGGCCAGCCACTTCCCCTCTCCAGCTTTAGTTCTCTTCGATATAAAATGTGGGACTTGGACTAAGTTGGTGACTGACACTTTGTTTAATCATGAGCCTCAGTAAATAAGATATTAACTACATTGTTATCTAAGACACACACATACACTTGAAATAAAAGTTTTCCAGAAGAATACCTTATTCACTGTATAAGAACCACTTTGATCTATTCTATTGTATTGTATTCTAGTCATAAAAAATAAACATTTACAAGCTGGTCACAGCCCATTAAATTGATTTCATGACCACTAGTGAGTCAAAATCAGCAATTTGAGAAGCAAATCAGGGACTGACACTCAGTTCTAAGACTCACAGCATCATGTGAGGCCCAGGACTCAGAAGCCAGACCTAATCTCTGACGTCAGTCAGGGAAGAAAGGTCCACTGTGGTTGGAACAGATCCATGCCAGGAGGCCGAGTCTCACGATGTGCAGCTGGAGGTTGTTCCTGCTTCTCGGGCCAGGCCCGGGCCTGCAGGTGAGGGACAGAGCACCTGGCTGAAAAGGAGAGAGGACTGCAGCGGCTGGAGGATCAGCCACAGATTTTCAGTTTTGTATTCCTTGATATTCATATCCAAAATCTACCAAGGTGGAAGGGAACTAACTCATTCCTCATCAGCAGCTATCAAATATGGCATCCATACCTTCTTTATCCTCTAAGTGACAGTTCTGCACAGATGTGTTCCCAATCGACAGAAGGTCTCAATGAAAGGTGCATAAAAACTCTATTTTGACCTAATACCTTCAAATAATAAATTCCATATTTAATTGAAGTGTACCTGCAACAATTCCAAGTTGTTTAACCCAAAATGAATGATAGAGTTATATAAAAGAATCGTGAATCACTGTGACATTTGTCAAGGAATCCTCCCATCTGGAAGTAGGTCCAGAAAGCACATGGCCTTATGCACATACCTTTTTCAAGAACTTTGCACAGATAGTCTCAAAATGTGCACATATTAACTCAACTCTTATGGCTCTTCACTCTGATTGAGAATGCAAATAGCATTCCTATTCTATCTAAAAAGAAGAATGACAAACCATCTTTGATTTCATAATCTAAAAGAAATTATTACTAAACTTGAAGAAGCAATGAGTTCCCAATTCACTTAGAGCTTAAAGTTCCTCTTTCATCACTATTTCGTGAGCAGAGAAACTTTTTCCAAACAAGTTCTTAGAAATCCTTGCATGATTAAAAACCAGTTCTAAATCTTGTTACTCACATAGGGCAAAAGGTAAAGGAATCTAAATGTCTAAAACCAAATTAACTCCAGATACTAGTTTGAGCTTTCCAACAAAAAAAGTCGTACACCACCACCACACACACGTTTGAAACTCTACTACATTGCGAATGCTTGATGTTCGCCTTTACATTGGAACATATTCTCCTTCCTTCCTTAGGATTTTTAAGTCTTTTAAAGTTTGGATTGTTTACTATGCATTGCAATTACTCCTGATCAGTCTTATGTGTAACATTGCTATAGCTATGCACACAAAGTAATTCCTTAGCAAGGCCCCGCCAAGTTTTATGATGGCTGCTTGCCTAGGGCAGATAATATAAACTTAACTACGAAAATAAGTTCTTTGATTATTCTCTGCATCTCAAGACCCTGCTCCTAACAACTTCTCCATCTCACCCTCAAGCTGCAAGAATTTTGCAACCCACTCAATGAAGTTTTTCTACCCTGAGTAAGGCTGTCATTTATTGGCCTATTTATAAAGGTCTGACTCTCTGACATGTTCTCCAGGCTCCCCACGTTAACCACTAAGGAGGCACTTTTTGCAGATATTTTTGGGGGGGGCTCGGCTTAAAGAGGAACCCATTAGCCTTGGCCCTGAATCTATGGCTGGTGAATGGCCTGTCATAGCACATTAGTTCCATGTGGCAATTGTGGTCTTTTGTGTTAAAACACCCACTAGCACCTCTTGATGCTACTCAGCCTACTGGAGATGTGGGCTTCCAGGAATGAACCAAAACTACTGCAGTTTACAACAGGGCTACTTCAGGAAGGAAATCCAGGTCCTCCCTGGCTTGTGCTGCCTCCATCTTTTCCGGTGCTAATGTAATGCCTGGTACATATTCACCACAAAGAGGCAACACTTGAATGGCCCTTCCATTTGCCTTTGAAGATTGCTTGTAACTCTTCAAGTTATCTTCTTCTTCTCACTGCCAGACCACAGCTTGTGACTGATGATTGACATGGCTGCCAGGTTCTTCCAAAAGACTCCAGCCTAAAGATTGTTAGCTGCTTTCCCCAAAGGCTTAGGCTTCTCTGCTGGAGTTTCGGTTCTTTGAAGCATCCCATGAGCAAGAGGCCTCAGCTCTTCATCCTCCTCTGCGTAGGAGCCCACAAGGATGCTTTATCTCCGATCTGGAATGTACATTTAGCCTCCTGAGTTTTACCCTGCTCAAAATCTGTACCTGCTCATGAGCACCAGAGCTTCGGAGCCTGAGAACCCACAGCTAGCACCCACAGAAGAAAGGTTTCATGAGAGTAGGTGAGATGGGTCTTGTTGCCTCTACAACCTGGCCGGCAGGAGGAACGCTGTGACCCATGGTTTCAGGATTGATGGTCTCCCACTTCCCGGTTAGATCTAGGTATTGAGAATAGCATGAAGGACATTTGGCTGGAGGACATTATTTTTATTGCGTTAAAATATACATAACATAAAATGTATTATCCTATTTCTCATTGTATAGGTCAGTTACAGTAAGTACTTTCACACTGTTGTGCAACCATCATCATCGTTCACATCTAGAATTTGTTTCATCTTGCAAAGCTGAAACTCTGTTCCCATAAACATTAACTCTCCGTTCCCTCCTCCCCCAGGCCCTGACAACCACCATTTTACCTTGTGTCTCTACGAATTTGACTACTCTAAGTACTTCAGTAAAGTGGAATCATTGGTATTTTTCCTTTTGTAACTGGTTTATTTCACTTAGCATAATAGCCTCAAGGTTAGTCCATGTTGTAGTACATGAGAGAATGTACTGCCTTTTTAAGGCTGAATGATATTCCACTGTATGCATATTCTGCCTTTCGTTTATTCATCTGTCTGTAGGTGGATAAGTGTGTTGCTTCCAGCATTGAGCTACTGTGAATAATATTACTTGAATGTGGATGTGCAAATACCTCTTTGAGACCCTGCTTGTAGTCCTTTTGGATATATATGAAGAGGTGGAATTGCCAGATCACAGGGTAAATCTATTTTTAGCTCTCTGAAGTCATACTGTTTTCCATAGTAACCATACCATTTCACATTTGGAGGACGTTTTATAGCAATGCTTTATTGTCCCCTTTTCAGCATGATTATGTGGCCATTACTTCTTGTTTTCAAACCTTGAGAGTCAACTCAGGTGAAATTTACACTTCCCCTTGTGCTCTGGATCCCAACCAGTGAAGGTGAACCACACATTTCTGATTGGAATGTATGACCCCAGTGACTTTGCCTCTAACTTTCTTTCAGCTAGGCCAGTGAGTGCATTTTTAACCAAACCAGCCCTATTATCAACAAATGCTGGCACTGCACCATAAATTCAGTTCGCTTTCATAAATTCCTAGTATCCCCCACCCAGAGCTCCTTCTCCTATTATCTCAGTCCTCACTGCCAAACCCTTTACAATTTATGTGTCTGCTTTTCGGTTCTGCCTTTAGCCCCCTCCAAGTTTCCTCTTTCCCACCAGCTCACTGTGGCCTTTGTGTCTCACATAAATTTTGTCTTCTGTGCCTGGAACACTTGCTGGCTTCTGCTTCCTCGTTCCCTGGGTCTCCACAGTTCCTTCTCTTCCTGGAACTGACCCTTCAATCTCTGGGCTTCCTACCTCAAGTAATTTGTCAAAATCCTGCTCTTGTAGTTGGTGGCTTATCAATTTTTTTTCCTCTGGGTTTCTTTCCCACGGTATTTCCACGGTTTCATAGGGCGTACATTCCTGCTTCATGACCGTTCATGACATGCTGAATTCCCCTCTTGTACCCCACAGTCTCTGCACTGAGTGTGTGCTCACTGGGAAAGGTTAGCTGGCACTGTACCTACCCAAAAAAGGAGAGAGGGCAGGTGGCCTGTGGAAAAGAGTGTATCCAGGCATATATGCATAGGAGAAAGTTCAGAGGCTTTAGTTGAGCTAGAAAGAGGAAGAGTAGAGGCCAAGCATGTGCTAGGAAAATGTGATGTTTGGGGCACAAGTAGAGAGGACAGCCTCAGCAGTGGCAGGAGATGAGTCAGACCTCAGGACTGGTGCTGAGGAGGTGGGTTATTTGGAGAAAGTTGTGCAGGTACAGAGAGGAGAAGGGCTGCAGGGGGAGGATGGGATTGATTTTAAAAACAAGTGAAAAGCATTCTAATAGCAGAGGTGAGAGATGATCGTGATTTAGATGATTAGAAATGGAAGGAAAAGAAGGAGAATTTTATAGAGAAAATGTCCTGTAGCAGCTGGGTGTGGTGGCTCATGCCTATAATTCCAGCACATTGGAAGGCCAAGGCAGGCAGATTGCTTGAGCCCAGGAGTTTGAGACACCCTGGGCAATATAGTGAAACCACATCTCTACAAAAAATACGAAAATTAGCTGGGTGTGGTGGCATGTGCACCCTTTGTCCCAGGTACTTTGGAGGCTGAGATGGGAGGACTACTTGAGCCGGGGAGGTGAAGGCTGCAGTGAGCTAAGATCATGCCGCTGGACTCCTGTCTCAAAAAAAAAAAAGAAAGAAAAGAAAATTTCCCACAGGAAAAATGCATTAAGTCATTGATTGTAACGAATAAGAGATGAGTCAACATTAATCACTGATGCTGACTTCAAATTCTAGAGACAAAATGGTGATTCCACCATAGCTAGGAGGTTGAACAGGACAAAAAGATAGTTTTAGCTTTGTCTTAATCAGTTGGTGCTTGTCTTCATCTGTTCAGGCTGTTGTAACAAAAATGCCGTAGACTGGGTGGCTTAGGAACAACAGAAATTTATTTCTCATAGTCCTGGGGACTGGGAAGCCCAAAATCAAGGCACCAACGGATTCATTGTCTGGTGAGGGCTCACTTTCTGGTGCATAGATGGCGCCTTCTCGCCACGCACTCACATGGTGGAAGAAGTGAAAGAGCTCCCTAGGGCTTCCCTTACAAGAGCACTAATCCTATTCAAGAGAGCTCTGCCCTCATGACTATTTGCCCCCCAAAGTCCCCACCTTCTAATACTGTTGTCTGGGGGTTTAAGATTTCAACATATGAATTTGTGGGGGGTTGGGGTGGACACAAACATTCAGACCATGGCAGAGGTGCTAAGGACTTTGGGTCCAAGGTGACTTAGGAATGAAGCACTCAGAGGATCAGGAAGCTGCTTTAGGAAGGAGAGAGGAATGGGAGCTCTAGGTATGCCTGGAATCTGGAATCTCCACCTCCTATCCTCCAACAGTTGAAGGGGGTGTTTCCTGCAGTGTGTCCTTGAGACCATCGTTTCCACTGACGGTAATAATTATTACATGGGAAATAGCAAAAGGAACACAGGTCTCTTAAGGGTAGGATGACTCCGAACCTTTCATGCCACAATGTCCTTCGACAATCTCCAAGTGAGAAATTTAGGATGCAGTGTTTGACCACAGAACTTTCTTTCCCCCCACAGCATCTCTTGGGACTAGGAAACAGAGAACAGGCTTTGAGAGAAAACACTGATCTAATAAATACCAGCATTTTACTCCTAAAGAATTCCCCATAAAAAGCAACCATTGATAGAAATAGTTTACTTCACTATTGTGAATTATCAACATTACAACCAGTAATTACTAATTACCTCCATTTGGAGTTGATGTTTTGGGGGATGTTTTTATTCTGCAGTGCTATGGAGAGGCTGGAAACGCACTGCTGCCTGCGTTGCTTGTGTATTTATTTCCTTTTATCCCCAATGTTCTCTCATTCCCCTTCCCATCCCCAATACTCAACCATCCCAGTTGTGCTTAATGTGTTTTTTTTTCACATGCTCTTGCAAACTGTGCATTATCATTTTGAGGGGATTATGTTTAGCTTATACCAATAGTAATGTTGTAGATCTCATTCCACTCCTTCATTTTTTCATGTAGCACTGTGCTTTCAAGGTCCAGCACAGTGTTCCCATTGATTCTGTTGCTTCTCGTGGCCACCTGACACTCCACGGATGCCTGTGCCTACTTCCCCTGTCCACTGTCCCAGGAGGAGATACCCAGTGGCCCTCAGCAAGCAACCCTGCAGTGGCCATCCTTTTTTGGGACCTTTATGCACCTGTGGGAGGACTCTATGGGCTATCCATCTTGCCCTGTGATATATATATATCGTACACTCAGGAAACAAAGATATAGGTATCTTTGTTTCCTAAGGCCACTTACATATTAATTGCTAATAATATGAAAGCGTTTTCCAGCACTCATTGTGGATCATATCCCTCCGATATAGTATCTCCTGTGGTCATCCCAATAACATCCCAGAAAGTTTGGCCAGGCTGGTCACATTATCCTCAATCATACAGAAACATGAGTGACTAAGATGAGAAGGACATGTGGCTAGGAAGAGGTGTGAGCAGGGTTGCACAGGTTCTTTCTATTAATCCAAAGCTGTTTCCACTCCACCGGCTCTTCTTGCTATTTCTTCAACATTCCAAACAGTACTGCCTTAGGATGTTTGCCCTAACAATATGTGACATAAGTATTTGTTTCTTGACCTGCTTTCTTGATAGAATGCAAACTCCACAAGGATAGGGACTTGCTCTCTTGTTGGTGCTGCTATTCTCAGTGCCTAGAGTGGTACCTGGCACATAATAGATGCTCAGTAAATATTTGTTGCATGGACAAAAGAATCATCTCTAAGTACGTCTTTCACGTCAGATTTGTCCCCAAGGAAACTTCAAACCGGAAGGTCTTATTTGGCTAATTTTGATAATGGTATTATTTATTGGAGACAAATGAAAGGAATTAGGGGGAGTATCTCATACTAAAATAGAGGGTTGGATAAGGGTAGTTTATACTCTTTCCCCATCAGTGATTTTTATGCTCTATCAATTCAGTAGTTAGCCCATCAAAGTACAAAATTGAATTACACCATGTAAGGCCACCTTGGGATCCAGAAGATAAGCATAGAAGTAAAGGACATGTTCTCCTGATACACTAGCTGACTCCACCCACCCAAGTCATTCATTGGGTTCTTATTGGGCCACTGCTTCATATCCTATTCCCAAAGGGCTGCTACTTCCCGTAACCTTAACCTTAGGGTCAACTGATGGTACCAGAAAGAACACTGAATTAGGAGCCAGATCTGGGTTCTGGTCTTAGATCAGCTATCCCTACTCATGGGACTAGAATGAATGAGTCATTTACTGTTTTCTTATCTTTAAAAAATACCTGTGGCCGGGCACGCTGGCTCACGCCTATAATCCCAGCACTTTGGGAGGCCATGGCTGGCAGATCACGAGGTCAGGAGTTTGAGACTAGCCTGACCAACATGGTGAAACCCTGTCTCTATTTAAAATACAAAAACTAGCCGGGCGTGTTGGTGGGTGCCTGTAATCCCAGCTGCTCAGGAGACTGAGGCAGGAGAATTTCTTGAACCCAGGAGGCGGAGGTTGCAGTGAGCTGACTGAGATTGCGCCACTGCACTCCAGCCTGAGTGACATAGCAAGACTCTGTCTCAAAAAAAAAAAAAAAGAAAACCCCACAAACTTGAGTGTCTGCCTATCTCACAGGTCTCACATGAGAAAGAAACTCTCAGTGCTCTCCCAGGGTAGACCGTCCAAGTATCAGGGATTCCAACAGGGATTACACTACTCCTTGGGCCTTGGGTTCAGAAGTATTCTTGCAGCCAGCCTGCATCTTGGGGAGATTGCCAACTTCAGGAGCCCCATACCTCGCCAGCTCGGGGTGAGCTTTTTGAGTCCTGCACATGAGTCCCCTCACCCTCATGTCTTCGGGAAATTCTCCTCCTGGATAAGGGGAGTCCGCACACATCCTCCAGTCATCTCCCCTCCCTGGGCTTCATTTCTTAGCTATGAAATGAGGGTGTTGGGCTAGAATGATCGTCTTGAAGCTTCCCTCCACTTCTAAAGTATTATGATCAGTGCTTTATTATTTTTTCCCTGCGTCTGGTTTCTCTCCCACTGTGTCTGAAATTCCTTTGCCACTAAATTTTCCCTTTTTTTCAGAGTTGCACATCTGGGCTTTTTAGAACCTAGCCCTGGACAGCACATTCTTCCTATGGCACTGGGGTTCCTCCCCTGGCCTCATTGTCTTTTCAGAACCGACGTTAGCTTTTTCCCAGCCCCTGTATTCCTGTTCTAAGCCCACACATCATTTGGGGAGAGGTGATTTTGCCGTATATTTCACAAATATATGTCCTGCACATATTCCATGAAATAGATACAAACACACACGCACAGCTCCCTTCAATACCCCAGAATATACATTCCTGGGCATAACGTGTGGGCAAAAAATATTCAGGGACAGCCAAATGACTATTTTAATGTTCCTTTGTCCCTGCAGGGCCATCTAACTATTTATTTAGTAGCTTGATGTTGTTTGCATCAACAACTTTGCCTTATAGGCTGTTCTTCACGTTTATGATTCTTACTGTGAAAAGATGGCTCACCTAACATCTGTTCTGAATTTGTTTTTTCTTTATTTTTATTTATCTGTTCCCTACTGAATTACATTTGCACCAAGGACAGTAACTTGAATCGGAATCTTCAGTGTCCTTCAGGATTTCTGCACACTTCAATACATCTCTTAATTACTCTTTTTTTTATTGTTATGAGATGTACATATATACGCATGCTCACATGGGCAGATTGGTTTGCAGCTTACCTCTGCCTGTCGCCCTCTGGGGAATAAGTTTTATTAACTGAATAAATTAAATGGGCGAGTATATTCAATAGAGTAGGGAGGTTTATCATGATAGGTTTCTTTCAGATTTTTCCCCCTTTGCTGCCCAGTTCTCTCCATTAGCCATAGCTCTGTTTTGGAGAAAGCTTTATTGTAGCTTGACAGAGCCATAACTTACCAGGATGAGAAGGACCACTTCATCTTATAGATGAAGAAGCTGGAGCCAGGGGAGAGGCTGTCTTCCTCCCTGCTTCCAGAAAGGCTGGCGAATAGCTGCCCCAGCACCATTCTTGAGAAGAATGCACGGCTTGACCCTGCATCTTCTGGCTGCCAAGCCCGGGAGCTTTCCGTAGCAGCAGGAGGCCTCCTGGGGCTACAGTGCCACCATCCACACATCACACCATAGCTGCAGACCCAGTCCTTTGCAGAGCAAGCATTTTGCATGTTTTCCATGGGTGTGGCTGGGGTGGGGTAGTTAGGAAAGTGTGCAGAAGATGGTGTGGCGGAGGGGCAGGGCATGGAAGATCACAGTGGGGTCTCTTCCTGCTTATGGACTCTCCTGGTGCAACTGGTTCTCTGGCCTCCCTCAGGCTGGCTCATGGACCTGAGCCCTCCTTAACCACCTGCTGTCATCACTTAGCAACCAACCTAGGGACCAACCAGGCATATTCCAAGCAGTAGGCAAGAAGGTCCCTAAAGAAGGGCAGTGAGATCTGCTTTTTTCCCCCTGATACTTGGGAAATCCATCAGGTATAGACACAGTAACTCAGGTTTTCAAGGGATTGGCCCAAATTCACTATGCTGTAATTCGAAACGCAATGCTCTTTCTAACATCAGTTCTCCATTCTTTCTGGGAGGCATGTCCCTCTTCTTCCTTTTGACCTTTCCCACACTCTTTGGGGTCTATGTCCATGTCTTCCAATGGCACGAAGACAGAAGGGACGGTTTCCCCCTGTCTTGAAGTACTCACTGCTGGCCCTACTCCAGATGTTGTCTACTCAACAGATATTTCAGTCTTTGCTACACATACAGCATGGAGCTCATGGCAGTGGGAGAGACTACCCATTCCCTCCAGAAAATGTATCACTCATATCTCTTTTCCCAAAGAAAGCTGACATCTAATTTAGGAGAAAAACCCAGACGTGGGCCAAGTTGCTCAAGAATGCCAGGTAGTAAAGGGGCTGACTTCTAAAAGAGAAGAACAGGAAACCCAGTCAATGAACTGGGTAGATCGTGGACCAGTGAAGGCAGAGAAGGCTTCTAGGAGGAAGTAGGTCTTAAAGAATGAAGAAGTGGGAAGTGAGGGGAAAGAATGTTTCACTCAGTAAAAGCAGTCAGAGAAAAGCCCTTGAGGTGGGAATGTTTGGGGGAATGGAAGTTGCAGCTGGTGAGGGAGACACAGATGGACTGGCCGGTCATCATCACATACTGGAAGCCTCTGTTGCCCAGCTGAAGACTTGTTTGTTATCCTTGCTAATGGCCTTTGAGCTGCTTAAAGCCATGTCTTCCAGGTCAGTTTCTAGAGATGGGGTTTGGGGTGCAAGATGTTTATTAGGGATCCATGCCTGTGAAGGGAAGGAGGAGAAAGCCATCAGTCACTCCCCAGCAGGACAAAATGCCTACTCTCTGTGTTCCTACCCAGCCCAGCCACTGGATGTGGGCTTTCCCAGGAAGAGGATGACCCCAGTGCCATAGCTCTCTGCAGCTGAGGCCGGCCCTGAAGGAGCTGACAGCTGGAGGCACTCTGCTGACCACAGTCTTGGCTGCTGGAAGGCAAGTCCTTCCCAGAAGGGGGATCTGGATGACACGTCTTTATATCATCACATCATGGGAACTGTGGTTCAAATGAAGTCTTTAGCAGCATCACTGGGTTGAAGTGGGAGGTGATCTGAGGGTTCCGTATGCTCAGCTTCCCCACAAAGGACTCTTTGCCCCGCTATACCTGAGACTGGCTGGGGCCAGCCACAAAGGCATGACTGACAGAGTGAGCAGGGCACCTCTGCAGGGGGCACCTCTCCACGGTGGTGGGAATGAAATAGAGCAGGGGGTAAAGTTTTAGATAATGACCAGGGGCTGGGTGAATTTTGGAAGCAAGATAAATGTGGATACAGAGAAAAAAATATTCTGAGGTTTCAAGTCTGGCTTCAGAGTTGAAACCACCTTCTCCCAGGAGGAGTAACAGGGAAGCCAGGAGGATAAAATGATTTCCCAGTCCTGGAAAGGCATCTCAAAACCATCCTTCTATTTCCTCCTAGGGCAAGTTGCTCTGCTGGCTTCTCAGGGATGCACGGACAGATAAGACGGGCTTTGTCCTCAGAGAACTTGCAGAGCAATCAGGAGCTTATCAATAAACAGAGGGTGACGCGAGTCAGTAAAGGAAAGGACCAAGTGCCATGGAAAACTGCAAGGAGTGAAGGGTCCATGAAGAAGGGACAGGTGACCCGACTGTCTGAAGTTTTCCAAATTAACAAGAGGGTAGCCGGTACTTTAGAGGGTAAATATGTGCAAAGAGATAGCGCAGGGGGAATACTGCACATCTAGGGAACCATAAATAACTTTTTCACAGCAAGTGTGAAAGGCTGTGTTTCCCAAAGTGTGTGCTGAGACACCCCAGGGTGCCACAGTGAACTCACAGGGGCTTCCTGGGCCACGGTATTTTGAATATTAGTAACAAATACAGCAACATCTGTCAGGCACTGTAGGAACTGCTTTCAATTTATGTGTATTCTTTCTTCAGATGTCCACTAAGTTGCTAGCATATGTATGCTTATAAAGTTGTTTGAACTTACCTACTTAAAAATGAGATTGTGGGGTTCTTTTGGCCTGGGGAGCACTATGAAGAAATTACTGAGTCACTAAGGGCATCTTGAACTGAGAACGTTTGGAAATGCTGGTATAAGAGGAATGGGGTGAGGAGGGAAGTCAGGAGCTCCTGAAGGGTCCCCAGTTGGTTACAAGTGAAGAAGCTTAAACTTGTTTCACATGATGGAGAACCACTAGAGATTTCTAGGGAACAGAATGACACAGTCGCTTCTGTTTTACAAAGGTCAATTGGCCTTGGTGGGAGGGTTGGTTTGGAGACAGACAGTTTCATTGGGAGCTCCTCAGCGGTCCAGGTGAGAGAGACAGGGCCTGAAGCCAGCCGGCGTTGGAGGTGGGAGCTGGAGTACAGCACACTGCATTGACATCATGGAACTCCCATGCATGCTTTACACCGTCATGAATACTAGACATCAAAGATAATAAGACAAGATGTATTTCTACCACTTACAAACAAGCAGAAAGACAGGAAGAAAATTACAATTATGAGAGAACCACTAGGAGTTAATCAGGCAAGAAAAGGGGAGCTGTTCCAGGCAAGGCAGGGGGAACAGCACGTGCAAAGGCATGGGAGTGAGAGATCATGGAGGGTTTCTGTTGGTAAGATCAGGATTGGCTCTTGGGTGGGGTGGGGGATGGGGAGTAGGGAGGCACAAGGCCAAGGAACAAGGCAAGGAGCAGGGTGTGAAGGACGTCATGTGCCACATGCTGAGGACTCCCCAAGGACTTGATCTTGGCAAACCATTAAAAGGTTTTCAGTAAAGAAGCAGCATAGTCAGATTTGCATTTTACCAAGTTCTATGTGGATAAAGGAAGTTGGGGCCCACGTGTGGACAAGCAGCAGGCCAGAATGATGGAGACATGAACCTCTGAGTTGGAGGTCCAAAGTCTGGCCAGGAAGCAGGGGACCAGGGATTGTGCCAGCCTGAAAAGGGCAAAAGAAAGTTTCTGGACAGGCCCTATGAACCCCTGAAGGGGAAGGGGCTGAGAAACGGCTGGTTCGGTCCATTGATCTCTGCAGGGCTCTGTGAATTCAGGGTCCTACCCCAGGCATGAGTGCCCTGAGGGTAACGTGGGTAGATGCTGCATGACCCTTCCCAGAGTAACAGACAGGCACCCTGGGAAAGCAACTCCAGACTCCACAGCCTGTGACTGTTCCACTGACTCCTCAAGAAAACTCTCCCTTGTAGCCGAGTCTGCTTTGCCATTCAGCTGACTCAAGCCTCTTGCACTAATGGCAGATGGAAGAGCTGACCCAAAAGGGAAAGAGCCAAGCAGGGACAGAGCCCCAGGACTCTGGGACCCTGCTTTTCCCACAGCACCCTGCGGGCTGCCCAGCCCTGGAAGGGCACCCAGGTACTCCCAGTACTGGAATTCTCCTTAGCTTTCTCTGAACTTGCTGGAAGTTGAGTGTCTCAGACACTCACAACTGTGATCTGCGGTAGCATCTACCCCTCCCCCACTGAGCCTCCTGCCACTTCCGCCTGGACATTCCACACCAAAGGTCAGACTTGAGGGCAGGACAGCAGCTACCCTGTTAGCATCCTCAGTCTGCTGGGAAATCAAACTGTCACCAAGACAGGAAGTTCTCAGATGTGTGGCGTTTAGCAGTTGTCAGAGGAGTTGAAAGCCCTCATCAGTACTACCTGAGAGTCAGAAGGCTCCCAACATGCGTGCCTGTCTATTGCTTCTGCTGCAGTGGGGGGTGTTGGGCTCCCATAGGGGCCTCCTGATGCCCCCGTGGGTCACTTCCTTGCTCAGCTTCCTTGCCCCTGACCAAATGGCAGCAGAAGGGTGTGGCCTACCTGCTGGGGCGTGCGGCAGGGAGGGGGCCCTCACCTCTCATGGGAAGGTGACCATGACCAGCATTTTCATTAAACTTTACTGTTTGTACAAACTGTTCTCATCTGACCTCATAACAGTCTCTTTAATCAAAGAAACAAGCTCAAGAAGGTTGATTTGCTCAAGGCGATACAGCTGTTAAATTACAGGACATGGCCTTGAGCCCGAGTTCCTAAGACTCTCTAACACCTGCAGCTGTGGCACTGCCAACCGCCCCTCTGCCTCTGACAGTCTCGGAAGACTGATCCAGTGACAAATTCTCCCTCTCCTCTTTTTTCTCATTGTAGAAGTCACATACACTTATTGTAAAACACTGAATGTTCAAGAAATAGACAAGATGGAAAGGACAAGTGCCCCATAATTTCCTGCTCCGGATCTATGCCCTGTGAGCAGGGCCCAGAATGAGGCCTGACACAGAGTATGTGCTCAATAAATGCCTTCTGAAGGGACTAGTTAATAGAAAGACTATTATTTATTCACAGAGCTCCCCATAGTATTTTACAATGAGCTTTTCCATTCAGCTGTGTAATTTGGACATATTTTCATGTCGGTGCCTGTAGGTGACCCCCTGCCCACCACCACCAAGAACAGTCTATAGCTCGGTCACCCCTGACAGGGGCAGGCCTTCTGGAACAAGGCCAGGCAGGCCCCAGGCTAATCCCAACAGTGTATTCTACTTAAGTTCCCAGAAGGTGGCTCTGAACTATTTTGGTTGAACTGACTGGTCAGTTTAAAAAAAGAAAGAAAACCACTAATTAAACAAGTCAAACAAGTGGTTATTTTTGACTACACAATGCTTCACTGATTTGCCTACATTTTCCCTTCAACCAGGTGCTTTGGAGTTGAATAAGTGAATTCTTAGTTGCGTAACTAAGTATAGATGAATAACTGGTTAAGAATTTCTTGCCTGGAAAGTAGTCTGTATGTAAGTTTGGATTAGAGCGAACCAAGGCCTTACCTTCTTAATTGGGCTGGGGGTTTTCTGGTCCATTAAGCAAGAATATGCTCTAAATCTCCACCTTTAAAAGCCACAGCCTGCACAGCTGGGAGCCCGACTGCTTTCCCTTGCACACTTACCCAGCACTGGAGTAGGTTCAAAGACAGGCCACCTGAGGAAAGAGCAGCCGCTGGAACAGGCGACAACATGCTTACCACCAAGGGCCTGGGCTGGGGTCAAGTCCTTGTCTTGGGCAAGTGACTTTGCTTCTCAAAGTCTCAGTTTCTTTTTCTGAAAAGTGGATAAAATAATGGCCTCATCCATTTTCTATGAGAATTACATGAGAAAATACATGTCACGCACTTAGAATGAAGCCTGGCCAATAGTAAACACTCAAAACAAATGCTGATGATCGTTGTTGTTAACCTCAAAGGTTTGGAAAAGAATCTACAACCTCCACAAATCTTTCACTGGTATGAGAAGTTTCTTTGCACCCTATAGGAGGTGGACCTAAAATTCAAACACCCCATATTTTAATCTCTTTTTGAATTTTTAGGAAGTATAGGATTTATGGTTACAGTAAACTACAGTGATAACTTGTTTTTCACTCCCATGTTTCAGCCATGGCTCAGAGAGTTTCAGAAGTTTGTGGGTGGAATGGTTTTCTCTGTGAGTGGTATGGCTGGATGACTCCTGATCCCACCTGCTAAGCTCTGTTGTGTATTGTTCTCCAGGACCCACACTATCTTAGGGAGCAGGAGGACACTGCCTCACATTCACACCATTGTGCAATACCAAGATCAGACCCTTCTAGGTGAAGTAAGCTCTGAAAGGCACAGTGGCACTGGGAATTCACAGGGTTGAGATGAAAAAGGGGCACTGGCCAGGCACGGTGGCTCACGCCTGTAATCCCAGTGAGGCGGAGGCAGGAGGATTGTCTGAGCTCAGGAGTTTGCAACCAGCCTGGGCAACACGGTGAAACTCTGTCTCTACTTAAAAAATACAAAACATTAGCCGGATGTGGTGGTGTGTACCTGTAGTCCCAGCTGCTCCAGAGGCTGAGGCAGGAGAATCGCTTGAACCCAGGAGGCAGAGGTGGCAGTTGCAGTGAGCTGAGATTGCGCCACCGCACTCCAGCCTGGGCAACAGAGCAAGACTCCATCTCAAAAAAAAAAAAAGAAAGAAAGAAAGTAAAAGAAAAAATGGTACCATATTAGTTAGGACTTCCTGGTTTCAGATGATGGGAAACCCAACTCAAACTAACTTTAGCACAAACTAACTAATGTAAGCTAGGAGGATGGAATGAAGAGCTGCAGGAGGAAAGCTTGGACACAATCTTGTGCTTCTTCGGCTGTCTGTCTATCTGAAATCTCTGCTGGTCTCTATTAGCTCCTTCTGCAGACAGGCTCTCTCCATGTGGTAGAAGAATGGCCACCATCAGCCCTTGGTTAATATAGTCTCAGTTTAGCAGCTCCAGGAGAAAGTCAGAGCTTTTCACCCCCGCATCCATGTAGAAATCCCAATGAAGGATTTATACTGGCCTGGAGTGGGCCACGTGTCCATCCCTTGGACCAGTCACTGTTGCCAAGGAGATGAGATACTGGGATTATCCATGCCTGAATGGTGAGCCCACCCCCGTGACCAGAGGGGCAAGGTTCTATCACTGAGAGCTCCTTCAGAACTGCATGGAAGGGGGAGGGTGGTTCCCCAAGACGTAGTGGGCAGACAAAACAGGGGAGCCATCTCAGGCACCCAAAAGGAAAGCTATGTGTGCCTAAGACACACTTCCTTTAACATTTTTTCTCTATTCAAGGTCTTTTCAGGAGCTCCTCAAACTACAGATGAGCATTTTTATAAATATAAATTCACAAGATAACACAATTTACATGTAAAATGGGACCAGTTTTCTCACGAGGTTCATAAACCAGCTCTGAAGCAATTCTAAAGGAATTGTTGCAAAATTGTTTTTAGCATTAGCAATATTACTACCAAAAAAAAAAAGCAGGAAGACTCCCAAGGCTACTTGGAAGGACAATTTTCATTTGAAGGCAGAAATATTTTTTTGTTTCTTTAAAAAATCTAGATTATGTGTAAGATTATTTTGATAATAACTAAATCAACAGAAATATATTACCAAAAGATATGTGTGCCCTACAGTGTAATTGCTTTCCATTTAGATCTAAGAATTTAGGGAAATGAGAATGGATGTGAACTTTAGTTAAATATAGAGCAGGTTTTTATCCAATCAGATTGGGTCCCCAATCTGGTTATAGTCAGTCACATCAGGATCCCCTGGGAGCTTGTTAAAATAGGAGGTGCCTGGGTCCCACCCCAGAGACTCTGGTCTGGTAGGTCTGGCTTTGGCCAGGCATTATTATTTCTGAATGCTCCACAGCTTGTTTTGACAAGCCCTCGAGGCTGGAAATTATGACCCTAGGACAGCATTTCTCAGAGTATGGAGAGAGTCTTCTTGCTTCAGAATCTGAGAGTTGGTTAAAATGCAGATTCCTGGGCCCCACCCAGGCCTGCTAGATTAGAGTTTATAACTCTGTGACTCTAGAGTTTATTAAGCTTTCCAGTGACTTTTAAAAAAAACTTTTGATTTTGAAATAATTATAGATGGACAGGAAGTTCAAAAAATATGTACAGGGAAGTCCTGTGTGCCCATTACCCAGCTTCCCCCAATGTTAACCTCTTGCATAACTATAGTATATTATCAAAACCAAGAGATGACCCTGGTACAACCCACAGTGCTTATCATGTTTTCCAGGTTTATATGTGCTCGTGTGTGTGTGTGTGTGTAGTTCTGTGCAATTGTATCACCTGTGTAGATTTGTGTAACCCCCACCACAGCCAAGATAAAAACTATCCTATGACCACAGGCTCTCTAGAGGTACCCTTATATAGCCACACTCACCCATCACCACCCCATCCCTAACCCCTGGCAACCACTGACCTGTTCTTCATCTCTATAATTTTATTTCAAGAATGTTATGTAAACAGAATCGTATACAGCATGTAATCTAATGAGACTTTTTTCAGTCACAAAATTCCCTTGAGATTCATCCAAATTATTGCATGTATCAATAGTTTGTTCTTTTTAAAATTGCCGCATAGTATTCTCTTGTATAAATGTACTACAGTTTGTTTATGCATCTACCCATTGAAGAACATTTGAATTGTTTTCAGTTTTTGCCTATGGTAAACAAAGCTGCTGTGAATGTTCATGTACATGTTTTCTGTGAATGTAAATTTTCATGTCTCTAGGACAGGTGTTCAAAAGTACAATTGCTGGGTCATATCATAAGTACATGGTTAGTTGTATAAGAAATCCCCAAAGTGGCTTTACGGTTTTACCTTCACATCAGCAACTTATAAATGATCCATTTTCTCCACACGTTCACCAGCCTTTGATGTTATCACTATTCTTTTAAAATTTTAGCCGTTCTGATAGATGTGAAATGATATCTCATTGTGGTTTAATTTGCACTTCACCCGTGGCTAATAATGCTAAACATCTTTTTACGTGTTTAATCGCCATCTGTATATTCTCTTTAGTGAAATGTCTGTTCATGTCTTTTGGCCATTTTCTATTTTATTTTTCCATAAGTTATTGGGGTACAGGTGGTATTTGGTTACATGAGTAAGTTCTTTAGTGGTGATTTATGAGATTTTGGTGCACCCATCACCCAAGCAGTATACACTGCACTCCCCTCCCACTCTTCCCCAACAAGTCCCCAAAGTCCATTGTTCATTCTTATGCCTTTGCATCCTCATAGCTTAGCTCCCACGTATCAGTGAGAACATATGATGTTTGGTTTTCCATTCCTGAGTTACTTTACTCAGAATAATACTCTCCACTCTCATCCAAGTCACTGAAAATGCTGTTAATTAATTCCTTTTCATGGTTGCATAGTTTTCCATGGCATATACATACCACAGTTTCTTTTTCTTTTTCTTTTTTTTCTTTTTTTGAGACAGAGTCTCGCTCTGTCGCCAGGCTGGAGTGCAGTGGTGTGGTCTCATCTCACTGCAACCTCCACTTCACGGGTTCAAGCAATACTCCTGCCTCAGCCTCCTGAGTAGCTGGGACTACAGGCACATGCCACCATGCCCAGCTAATTTTTGTATTTTTAGTAGAGATGGGGTTCCACCATGTTGGCCAGGATGGTCTCTATCTCTTGACCTTGTGATCAGCCCCCTTCGGCCTCCCAAAGTGCTGGGATTACAGGTGTGAGCCACCGTGCCCAGCCCACCACAGTTTCTTTATCCACTCATAGATTGATGGGCATTTGGGTTGGATCCATGATTTTGCAATTGTGAATTGTGCTGCTATAAACATGCATGTGCAAGTATCTTTTTCAAATAATGACGTCTTTTCCTCTGGGTAGATACCCAATAGTGGGATTGTGGGATCAAATGGTAATTCTACTCTTAGTTCTTTAAGGAATCTCCACACTGTTTTCCATAGTGGCTGTACTAGTTTACATTCCCACCAGCAGTGTAGAAGTGTTCCCTGATCACCTCATCCACGCCAACATCTACTGCTTTTTTTTTTTTTTTTTGGATTATGGCCATTCTTGCAGGAGTAAGGTGGTATCACATTGTGGTTTTGATTTGCATTTCCCTGATCATTAGTGATGTTGAGCATTTTTTCATATGTTCGTTGGCCTTTGTATATCTTCTTTTGAGAATTGTCTAATTCATTTCTTTTTAGCCCACTTTTTGATGGGATTGTTTGTTTTTTTCATACTGATTTGTTTGAGTTCATTCTCGATTCTAGATATTAGTCCTTTGACAGATGTATAGACTGTGAAGATTTTCTCCTACTCTGTGGGTTGTCTGTTTACTCTGTTGACAGTTCCTTTTACTGTGCAAAAGCTCTTTAGTTTAATTAGGTCCAAGCAATTTATTTTTGTTTTTATTGCATTTTCTTTTGGGTTCTTGGTCATGAAATCCTTGCCTAAGCCAATGTCTAGAAGGGTTTTTCTAATATTATCTTCTAGAATTTTTATAGTTTCAGGTCTTAGGTTTAAGTCTTTAATCCATCTTGAGTTGATTTTTGTATAAGGTGAGAGGTAAGGATCCAGTTTCATTCTCCTACATGTGGCAAGCCAATTATCCCAGCACTGTTTTTGAAAAGGGTGTTCTTTCCTTACTTTATGTTTTTGTTTGCTTTGTTGAAGATCAGTTGGTTGTAAATCTTTGAGTTTATTTCTGGATTTTCTATTCTGTTCCGTTGGTCTATGTACCTATTTTTATACCAGCATCATGCTGTTTTGGTGACTATGGCCTTATAGTATAGTTTGAAATCAGGTAGTATGATGCCTCTAGATTTGTTTTTGTTGTTGTTGTTGTTTTTTGTTTGTTTTTGCTTAGTCTTTCTTTGGCTATGCGGGCTCTTTTTCAGTTCCATATGAATTTTAGAATTTTTTTTCTAATTTTGTGAAGAATGATGGTGGTATTTTGATGGAGATTGCATTGAATTTGTAGATTACTTTTGGCAGTATGGTCATTTTCACAATATTGACTTGACCCATCCATGAACATGGGATGTGTTTCCATTTGTTTGTGTCATCTATGATTTCTTCAACAGCGTTTTGTAGTTTTCCTTGTAGAGTTCTTTCTACTCTTTGGTTAGGTATATTCCTAAGTATTTTTTTTTTTTTTTTTGCAGCTATTGTAAAAGGGATTGAGTTCTTGATTTGATTCTCTGCTTGGTTGCTGTTTGTGTATAAAAGAGCTACTGATTTGTGTACATTAATCTTGTATCTGGAAACTTTGCTGAATTCTTTTATCAGTTCTAGGAGCATTCTGGAGGAGTCCTTAGGGTTTTCAATGTAAACGACTGTATTGTCAGCAAACAGTGACAGTTTTACTTCCTCTTTAGTGATTCAGATCTCCTTTCTTTCTTTCTCTTGTTTGATTAAGTGGTGAGAGTGGGCATCCTTTCTTGTTCCAGTTCCCAGAGGGAATGCTTTTCTCCATTCAGTATTATGTAGGCTGTGGGTTTGTCATAGATGGCCTTTATTACATTAAGGTATGTCCCTTGTATGCCGATTTTGCTGAGAGTTTTAATCATAAAGTGATGCTGGATTTTGTCAAATGCTTTTTCTGCATCTATTGAGATGATCACATGATTTTTGTTTTTAATTCTGTTTATGTAGTGTATTACATTTATTGACTTGCATATATTAAACTATGCCTGCATTTCTGGTATGAAACCCACTTGATCATGGTGGATTATCTTTTTGATATGTTGTTGGATTTGGTTAGCTAGTATTTTGTTAAGAATTTTGACATCTATGTTCACCAGGAATATCGGTCTGTGGTTTCTTTTTTGGTTGCATCCTCTCCTGGTTTGGGTTTTAGGGTGATGCTGGCTTCATAGAATGAGTTAGGGAGGGTTCCTTCTTTCTCTATCTTGTGGAATGGTGTCAAAAGTATTGGTACCAATTCTTCTTTAACATCTGGTAGAATTCTGCTGTGAATCCGGATGCAAATCCTTTGTCAGGTGTGCTGGTAGCATGTCTTTTCATCTTTGAAAGAGCAAATATTTTTCATTTTGATCAAGTTCATCTTTTTGATTTTTGTCTTTTATTGATTATGTTTTAGGGTCAAGTCTAAGAACTTTTGTCAAGCTCTAAATTTCAAAGATTTCCTCTTTTTATTTTTCTAAGTTTTCTAGTTTCACATTCTGCATTTAAGTCTGTGGTCCATATTGAGTTCATTTTTTGCATAAGATGTGAGGTTCATATTATGGCTATGTATGTCAGTATGTTAGTTGCTCTAGCATTTTTTTTTTTTTTTGAAACAGAGTCTCACTCTGTCTCCCAGGCTGGAGTGCAGTGGCATGATCTTGGCTCACTGCAACCTCCACCTCCCAGGTTCAAGCACTTTTCCTGCCTCTGCCTCCTAAGTAGGTAGGACTACAGGCATGTGCCACCATGTCCGGATACTTTTTTGTATTTTTAGTAGAGATGGCATTTCACCATGTTGGCAAGACTGGTCTCAAACACCAGACCTCAAGTTATCCACCTGCCTTGGCCTCCCAAAGTGCTGGATTATAGGCATGACCCACCATACCTGGCCTACTCTAGCATCTTTTGTTGAAAAACCTACCCTTCCTGCACTGAATTGCTTTTGTATCTTTATCAAAATTATCAGTTGAGCTTATATATGTAGGTCTACATCTGGGTTCTCTGTTTTGTCCCATTGATCTATGTGTTTGTCCTTCTGCCAATACCACACAGTCTTGATGACTATAACCAAGTCTTGGGATCTAGTAGACCGATTCTTCCCACTTCATTCTTTGTCAAAATTGAGTTAGTTACTTTAAGTTCCTTGCCTTTTCATATAAGTTTTGGAATAAGTTTGTCTATACCTACAAATATTCTTGCTGAATCTTTGATTGGAATTGCGTTAAACTTATATGCCAGTTTTTGGAGAACTGATATCTTTACATTGTGGAGTCTTCCAATCCATGAACATAGTATGTTTCTCCATTTACTTAGGTCTTCTTTTATTTCTTTTATTAACATTGTAAATTGCATTGTGTTTGCATTTGGTTTACACATGTTCATTGTTAGCATGTAGAAATGCTATTGATTTTTTTTTTCTTTTTGGTATGTTGATCTGGAATCCTGCAACCTTGCTGAACTCACTTATTAGTTCTAAGATTGTTTTGAAATTTCTTAATATTTTCTCTGTACATGTCTTGTCATCTCAAATTAGGGACAATTTTATTTATTCTTTTTCAGCCTATATGCTTTTAATTTATTTTTCTTGCCTTATTGCACTGGCTAGAAACTTCCAATACTATGCCAAATAAAGAGTAGTGAGAGAGGACATCCTTGCTTTGTTCCCCATCTTAAGGAAAAACATTCAGTCTTTCACATTAAGTATGATGTTAGCTGTAGGGTTTATGTAGATGCTTTTTATCAAGTTGAGGAACTTTCTCTCTATTCCTGAGTGTTTTTATCATAAACAAGTGCTGGAGTTTGCCAAATGCTTTCTCATGTCAACTGATACAATCACATAATTTTTTATTTTTTAGGCAGTTAATATAGTGAATTATATTTATTGATTTGAAAATATTGAATCAGCCTTGGACATCTAGAATAAATACCCCTTGGTTTTGGTATATAAGTCTTTTTAATTGCTAGATTTGATTTGTTGAAATTTTTTGTGTTTAAGCACACGATGGATACTGGTCTGTAGTTTTCTTGTACTATCTTTGGCTGGTTTTGGTATCAGAGTAAATGTGTCCTCATAAATTGAGTTGTGAAGTGTTCCCTCCTCTTTTATCTTCTGGAAGATATTGTAAAATTAATGTTAATTCTTCTTTAAATATTTGGTAGAATTCTCTATTGAAGCCATCCTGGCCTGGAGATGTCTTTTTCAGGAAATTTAAAATTATGAATTCAAATAAAAAATCATTAATTCAAGAAGTAGATGTGAAAAAAGAAAAAAAATTATGAATAAATTCTGAAATTTAATTAAAATTATTCATTGTTTTGTGGTTGTAAGATTATCAGATTGTCTAATTCATCTTGGTTGAGTTTTAGTAGTTTGTCATTTTCATAACATTGGCTAATTTCTTTCCAGTTTTTAAATGTATTAGTCTAAAGTTGTTTGTAGTAGTCCCTTATCCTTTTAATGGCTGCAGTATTTGTAGCGATATCCCATTTCATTCCCTATATTGGTGGTTTGTTTCTTCTCTCTTTTGTCTTTGTTAGTCTTGCTCTAGGTTTATCAATTTTATTGATATTTTTCAAAGAACAAAGAATATTTATTCATGAATTTTTCTGTTTTTTTTTTTCTCTGTTTTCAGGTTCATTGAGTTCTGCACTTATTTTTTTATTATTTCCTTCCCTGGGCTTGATAAGGTTTTTTGTTTTCCTAGTGCTTATGTAAATACACATATGTAATTTATTACAGCCTGTGAGTATGAATGCCTTACCATTTTGAGTGATGTGCAGAAATCTTACTTCCATTTTGGTCCCTTTAGCCTCCTTACTTTTTAAATATAATTGTCTTAAGTATTTCCTCTAAGTATATTGAGTATTATGTCATATGGTGGTGTAATTTTTGGTTCAACCATCAAGTATGATTTAAGAGACTCCTGAGAAGGATAGGGTATTATTTTTATCCATTTCATTGTCCTTCTTTCCTTTTTGAAGTTCTAAACTTCCTTCTGTTATCATCTCCCTTTCCTTTCTGTTTGGAGAACGTTCTTTAGCCATTCTTTAAGGATAAATATGTTAGTGACAAAATCTCTTAGTTTTCCTTCATTGGAGAATGCCATTATTTCCACTTTTCTCCTGAAGGATACTTTCACCAAATAGATGACTTGTGATTGACAGTTATTTCCTCTCAGCACTTGAAAAATGTGCCAGTTCCTTCTGGCTTCCATGGTTCCTGATAAAAAACCTGCTGTCCTTTGAACTGGTGTTCCCTATAGATAATACATCATTTCTCTCTGGCTGTTTTCAAGATGTTTTTCTTTCTTTTTTAGTTTCAGAAGTTTAACTATGGTGTATCTTGGCATGGATTTCCTTGGGTTCATCAAGTTGAGATTCACTCACCTTCTTGAATCTGTAGGTTTATGTCTTTTGTGAAATTGGAGAAATTTTCAGCTGTTATTTCTTCAGGCCAAGGTGACTTTTAAGTACATTGTAAATTTGAGAAACATTGTTCTGGAGTGGAGTTGAGAGATCCAAGGACTTCTCAAATTGCATATAGAATGCTCTAAGTGTCCACAGCTTTCACTAGATTCTCAAAAGACCCTATGACCCTCACCATGAATTTTATAAAAGCATTGGTTTATGGCCTTATTGAGTTGTTTTTGGTTTTCTTGGTTAAAAATCAGTAAAAGCAAACAGACGCACAAAAACTAGTTAGTATTCTTTTCTTTCTTTGTACCACACCTGTTGAATTCCTGTTTCCCAAAGATTTTCCTGACAATTTTGGAAAATATGATGACTCAGGTAAATATTTTCCAAGGGCCTGATAATATGTGACAGACAAATTTTTTTAATTGTTTTTCATAGTTGATGAGAAAAAAAGAGTTAAAAAAATTAATGTCATTTGGGTTTATGAAAAGTTCTTAGTAAATAAGTGCCAGAGTAAAATTGGCTGCTTTTCCGTGTGACTTTCCCCTTTAAAATCTGTTTCTTACTGCTCTGAGCTGGATACACCAGTGATCAAATTACATCCCTGAAAGTATAATTTCATACACTGAAAACATGTCATTATACAGTGGGCCGCTTGTCATCACTCTGGCTTGGTTTGCGCAGTTGGTAGTGGGGCACTCAGTTCCCCCAAGCAGGCTTGTCCCTGGCCCAACTGCTCAAGCTGACTCCTCCAGCCAGCACACCCTTGCCTCCATTGTCACCCCTTCTTCCTGGACCAACTCTTGCCATCTTCCAGAACTCAGCTTGGGAAGCACCACCTCTGGGAAGCCTTCACTCTCTCTCCTTTAGGCACTGAGGGTGTGCCTCCAGGGTCACTCATGCTGCCAGAACTCATTATATGTTAATTGCCTAACTGCCTCGCCCATCAGATGGGCAGACCCTTGGAAACTGTGACTGGGTCTTGATTGTTTTTGTGCCCCCAGTACTTTCATAAATATAATATGACATGTATTTAAGTACTATCTCCAGTTAGAGTTCATGCCACCAGCTGACTGGCTGAGCCTTTCATCCATATCTTCATTATTGTCATTAAGTATCTGTTGAGGGCTGGCCACAGAGGTTCATGCCTGTAATCCCAGCACTTCAGGAAGCCAAGATGGGGGGGATCACTTGAGGTCAGGAGTTCAAGGCCAGCCTGGCCACCAAGGTGAAATCCTGTCTCTACTAAAAATACAAAAATTAGCTGGGTGTGGTGATGGGCACCTGTAATCTTAGCTACTCAAGAGGCTGAGGCAGGAGAATTGCTTGAACCCGGGAGGCGGAGGTTGCAGTGAGCCAACGTTGCGCCACTGCACTCCAGCCTGGGCGACAGACAGAGCGAGACTCTGTCTCAAAAGAAAAAAGTTCCATAATAACCTTTAGCGGTTTCAGAAATGCATAATGATGGCAATACATACTGAAATCCAGGCAGTACAGAATTTTACTTCCCCAAATTTCTGGAACTCAGAACCGAGAACACTTTACTGCTGTATTAAAGCCCAGGAAACCGAAATCAGAGGATTTCATATAATAATCTACCTACGCTTCTTACTCCTCAATACTTTCCAGTTCTAGAACCACAGCCCGTCAGTGGGCGGGGCCTTATTCTCGGGAAAACTCGGTGGTGGGAGGAGTCCCTCCTACAGATCTTCCGGAAGTGGGCGGGGCCTGACTTCCGGAATCTTCCGGACAGAGGCGGAGTCTTCTTCCGAGGACCATTCGGAAGAAGGCGGAGCCTACCTCGCATCAGGACCAGTCTGACTGCACCTGCATCCTTAGCTCAGAGCATCCCCGAAGGATCTTAAGAGCAGAGTGCCGCTGACAACCAGGGGCCAGACCGTCGCAGGAGGCGTCCGCTGGATACCTTCCCCGTTCCCTGACCTACCTAGAGTTCTACAGCTGCGGCCTTAGTGCTGATCGAGGGTTCCCAGAGTTGTCTCACCACTGCAAAAACGTTATAGCAACAGCCTCTGATTACGACATGGCTGAGATCACCAATATCCGACCTAGCTTTGGTAAGTAGACTGGGGAAAACTAAGCTTGAGGTGGCCAGAATGGTTGCAAGACCAAGGGGGCCCAGCGGCAGGGCAAAGAATGCAGCCCAGACCAGAACCTTCAGAGTGCCAGCCCCGTAAAATCAGGCCTGTGGTGGTGGGTAGTGGGCAGTTGATAGTGCTTGAACTTGAGCTGTGGGCTGCAGGGACTGGCAGGGCCAGAGCCACACCGAGGGTGGGGAAGTCCAAGATGCTAAAGCCGTGTACGGTGCACTGTCAGCACTGCTGGAGGTGAGAAACAGCGAGCGTGAGGAGGACGTGAACCCCTCCTTCTGGGGGAGGAGAGGTGGGGTAGGCCAAGCCCTCCCCCTTGGGGCACGCAGGGCGGTGCCCCTTCCTCCCCCTCCCATTCCTAAGGGCTTCGGTGGAGGGAGGTGACAAGGGGGATGGGGCATCAAGATGGCAGCTTGGAGACTGTGGGCCGTGTGGCTGGCAGCCAGGGGAGGCGGCGGCCTCTGGGGAAAGAGGGGTGCGGGGGTGGGGAGCAAAAAGGAAGCCACTCCTTAAGCTGGTCAGCTGGATGCCAGGGCTGGGAGGAAACGTGAGCCCTGCAAGCTCCATTCCGCATCGTAATGGTGGGGTCCATCCGATGCTACCAAATGGCGCTTGGCGCTGCTGGGTTGGGGGATGACGTGATGTCTATTTCTGGGCCTCCTGGCAGCGCTGAGGCTCTCCTTCCGGGGCCTTTGTTCCCTGTTTCCCTGGGCTGGCTTTTTTAAAAGGGGGACTAACCCGCGCTGGTGCTGGCGGGGGCGCGATCCAGGCCGGAGGGGGAGGGGCGAAAGAGGCCCAGCCCGGGGGAGGCTGCTTTGTGTACCGCAGAAAGCATTACGTCATCTCAGAGCGGCTGGTCCCCGACCCAGCCCTGTGGGCTCTAAGATTAGTTTTACACTACCTGGAGCAGAAAGTGGAGTGGAAAATAGGGAATAAAGTGGCAAAGACAAGCTTAAGGAGGAAGTTTTTTCCTCTTTGGGGATTCTTCCAGTATATGCTAAAGGAGCAAACTTCCTGTGTTATGCTTTCCTGGTCAAATAAATAAAATATAATTGCCCTGCTTCTCCTTGATTCTACTATAGTTTAGATGGGGGAAGCCAATGAGAGTTGCTGCCAAAGAACCTTCTTATTCCTTCAGGGATTCTATCCCTCAGACAATCCAGAAGGTGTGACCATCAGGACTCCAGTACTTAGGGTGGAGACACAATCCGGCTAGGAAATGGCTTTTCTCATTCCTGAGTAAGAGGTACAGTGAAATGAGCAGAATCCAGGGTGCTCTATCCTCTCAAAATAAGGAAGAAGAAATAAAATCAGATGTATTCAGATAACAGATCTTCACACTCATTAACTACTTGTTCTCACTTATTCCCCAAGGCTAAATCTTGATGTATTTTTTTCTTCCACTTCACCTTCTGCATTTTATTCTTTGAGTTCTAAGTTTCCAAAACAAAATTCCCTTTTGTGATCACGTGAGCAATTCATGATTTCTTCCTTCTTCTTACGCCCTTCCAACAGATTACTTTCTCTAATTGCAGGTCCAGAATCCTTGAAAAAGGAGATGGTGTGGAACATAATATAGTCATTTCTCTTAGAGAGACTATTATTGGAAAATGGAAAATAAATTATATCAACCTTTTACATACTATATTTTATTTAATCCTAACAAATATTCCCCCATGTGTGTTTTTTTGTTTTTGTTTTTTTTGAGATGGAGTCTCGCTCTGTCTCCAGGCTAGAGTGCAGTGGCGCGATCTCTGCTTACTGCAACCTCCGCCTCCCGGGTTCAAGAGATTTTCCTGCCTCAGCCTCCCAAGTAGCTGGGACTACAGGCGCATGCCATCACACCCAGCTAATTTTTGTACTTTTAGTAGAGATGGGGTGTCACCATGTTGGCCAGGAAGGTCTCAATCTCTTGACCTCATGATCCACCCTCCTCAGCCTCCCAAAGCTCTGGGATTACAGGCATGAACCACCATGCCCAGCCCCGTGTATGTATTATTATGTGTACTTGCCAGGCAAGGAAACCAAGGCTCAGAAATAAAATAGCTAAAGTCAAACAAACGAGTAAAGGTAGTGCTCAGATTTTTTTTTTTTTTTTTTGTGACAGAGTTTCACTATTGTTGCTCAGGCTGGCGTGCAATGGCGCAATCTCAGCTCACCGCAACCTTTGCCTCCGGGTTCAAGCGATTCTCCTGCATCAGCCTCCTGAGTAGCTGGGATTACAGGCATGCACCACCATGCCTGGCTAATTTTGTATTTTTAGTAGAGATGGTGTTTCTCAATTTGGTCAAGCTGGTCTCGAACTCCTGACCTCAGGTGATCTCGCCTCGGCCTCTCAAACTGCTGGGATTACAGGCGTGAGCCACCGTGCCCAGCCAATGTTAGGATTTAAACCAATGTCTGGCTGAAGCCAAAATTTATTCTCATTCCATTGTATTATACTGGCCTACTTGACAGTGAAAGGCTATGTTTAGGAAAGGGGGTATCAATAAAAGCAGTTCTGGTCAGAGGCTGAAGGAGCTGGCCAATAGCCCAGATGTGTCTTGCAGGTCTTTAAACCATTACAGAGGGTCTCCTACATAGAGAACTACCACTTCTGACTTTTCGCATCTCATGGAGTACTTCATTTCAAATGCCATAGCACTTGGGTGATACACCAAGCCAACACTCAATTATCCATGACCATGGAGGACAAAAGGAGCAAGAAGCACAGGTCACTGCAATTTACGGCTACTTTAAAACACTCACTTCAGCCATTAGTTTCAACTTCCATTTCCCCCCAAGCTTTTGACTCAAGTAAGACAGAGAGCTCTGGATTTCAACATCTTGATGTTTCTAGCTCACTGTCTTGGGTTTCAAGAAGACAGGCAAGAGTTAACAAATACTAAAATGAAGAAAAGACAGCAAAAATAGGAAACAAGGCCAGGGAGAACACCTAGGTAATTTAAAGATGGGTTCGTCTGTTTCTCTTCTCCTTCTCTATCCTCCTGCAGTAAGAGAATTCTTCATCTTCTCTCTTTTCTACCGTATCTCCATTTTCTAACAATACAAGTTGATGCATTGTAAGTATGTAAGCAGCAGTGGGTTCCCGAACTGCTGCATAGAATAAATCTATGATAGAGCCGAAAGAATTGCCCAGTATCTCCTAATCTGGGCCTTTAGATCTCCCTTTACGATCATTCTCAAAAAATATACCTGTCTTGGTAGTTTCCTGTGTTCTTCTTCTCATAGAGACAATGTTCGGTTTCACTAATGAGTAGCAAGCAATTTGCAGGAAAGCACCTGATTGCTGAATGGAGAGCCACTTCCTTAGTCTGTGCCCATTCTTATTGGTAACTGAATCCAATTAGTTGTTCAAACAAATATATACTGAATTCCTATTAGAAGCAAGAGACTCTGAGGGATTCAAAGATGCATAGGATATTGTTCCTGCCTGCCTTCAAGTAGCTTACCACCGAGGCTGTCTCCATTTTGTGAAAACTTTCCCTAAAAGCTATTTCATTTAACACTTTGAGATGAAACACTGTTATTATTCGGTATCTATATAGATATATATAGATCATGGTCACCTTGATTTATTTTGTTAATAAGGTTTTGCTCCTTGTCTGTATTACTTTAAAATGTATCCAGGTACAGTGGGTCACACCTATAATTCCAGCAACTCAAGAGACTGAGGCAAGAGGATCTTGAGGCCTAGAATTTGAGACCAGACTGGGCAACATAGCAAGACCTTGTCTCTCAAAAAAAATTTGTTTTAATTAGCCAGGCATGGTGGCATGGACCTGTAGTACCAGCTATTCAGGAGTCTAGGGTACTAAGATGGCTTGAGCCCAGGAGTTCAATGCTTCAGTGAGCTGTGATTGCACCACTGCACTCCAGCCTGGGTCACAGAGTGAGACCCTGTCTCTAAAAATTAATAATAATAAGTATATAATTTAAATAAAATGTAACTCCTCCCTGGTTATGCATGGTGGCTTACACCTGGAATCCCTGCTTTAGTGGAGACTAAAGCAGGAGAATCGCTTGAGCCCAGGAGTTCAAGACCAGCCTGGACAATATAGTGAAGGCTCATCTCTAAAAAAAAAAAATCAAAACATTGGCCAGGCACAGTGGCTCATGCCTGTAATCATAGCTGTTCAGGAGTCTAGGATAGTAAGATGGCTTGAGCCCAGGAGTTTGATGCTGCAGTGAGCTGTGATTGCACCATTGCATTCCAGCCTGGGCCACAGAGCGAGACCCTGTCTCTAAAAAATAATAAGTGTATATTTTTAATAAAATGTAACTCCTCCTTGTTTAGGCATGGTGGGAGGCCGAGGTGGGCAGATCACTTGAGGTCAGGAGATCGAGACCAGCCTGGCCAACATGGTGAAACCCTGTCTCTACTAAAAATACAAAAATTAGCCAGGCGTGGTGGCACATGCCTGTAATCCCAGCTACTTAGGAGGCTGAGGCAGGAGAATCGCTTGAACCTGGGAGGTAGAGGTTGCAGTGAGCCAAGATCGCGCCATTGTACTCTAGTCTGGGCGAGGAAGAAGACTCCATCTCAAATTAAAAAAAAGAAAAGAAAAGAATTAGCCAGGAGTGATGGCACATGCTTGTAGTCCCAGTTACTTAGGAGGCTGAGGCAAGAGGATCATTTGAGCTGGGAAGGTCAAGGCTGCAGTAAGCTGTGACCATGCCACTGCACTCCAGGCTGTATGACATGGCAAAATTCTGTCTCAACAAAAAATACGAAAATTAGCCAGGTGTAGTGGCATGTGCCCATAGTTCCAGCTACTTAGGAGGCTGAGGCAGGAGGATCGCTTGAGCCCAAGTGAGGGAGGTTGCAGTGGGCTAAGTTTGTGCCACTGCACTCCAGTCTGGGTGACAGAATGGGACCTCATCTCAAAAGAAAAAAAAAAAACTAAGCTCTACTACAATGTCTGGCAGGGACATATAAATTTACACAAAAAATAGCAGTTTCATTATTGTCACTGCTGTGTACAATATTATGTGTATTATGACCAGTGCAGATGAAATTATACCTGCCTCTCCTATAATCTGAACATCGTGCTCATAGTATTGTGCTCATTATGCTCATAGGCTTTCTAGAGAAGATAAACCTTTCATCCAGGTTTGCAGGGAAGAAAAAGCCATGGATTGGTTGGAGAGAATAGGAGAGAATACCTGTAATAGAAGGGAAAATAGTAGGCATTATCCTAATTATAGTCCAAGCTTGTGGTTGCCTAAATTCTTAAGTCATTTTTGCCTAAACTCGTCAAGTGAGGTTATTGCCAAATAGAAATTTACATTTATCCCTGATATATGTAATCATCTTGACTTAATCCTCTTTTTTTTTTTTTTTTTTTTTTTTTTAGAGAGAGTCTTGCTCTGTCACCTAGGCTGGAGTGCAGTAGTGTGATCTCAGCTCACTGCAGCCTCCACCTCCCAGGTTCAAGCGATTCTCCTGCCTCAGCCTCCCCAGTAGCCGGGATTACAGGCGCTTGCCACTATGCCCAGCTAATTTTTGTATTTTTAGTAGAAACGAGGTTTCACCATGTTGGCCAGGCTGATCTCAAACTCCTGACCTCAGGTGATCTGCCCACCTCAGCCTCCCAAAATGTTGGGGTTACAGGCGTTAGCCACCACATTGGCCTCAATCCTCTCTTTGTAATCTGTGGAGGCTGTTTTGAATTCACTGACTCATTTGTTCACTGAGCACTTACTATGTGCCGCATGGTTCTAGGACCTGGGTCTATAGCAGGGAAAAAACAGAAAAAGTTCCTATTTTATTAAGCTTGTCTAATGATCAAAGACAGATTTACAAATATATATCAGGATAATAAGCTCCATGAAGAAAAATAAGGAAGGGTGTTGGGGACATTATCTTACTTGGGACAGACAGGAAGTATTTCTTTTATGCAGTAAGGATTGAGGCTCACAGTAAGTGAAGCAGTGAGCTGCACAGATGCCTGATACAAGAATGTTTCAGGCCTGGCGTGATGGCTCACACCTGTAATCCCAGCACTTTGTGAGGCTGAGGTGGTGGATCACCTGAAGTAGAGAGTTTGAGACCAGCCTGACCAACATGGAGAAACCTCGTCTCTACTAAAAATACAAAATTAGCCTGGTATGGTGGCACATGCCTGTAATCCCAGCTACTCGGGAGGCTGAGGCAGGAGAATTGCTTAAACCCAGGAGGCAGAGGTTGTGGTGAGCCGAGATTGTGCCATTGCACTCCAGTCTGGGCAACAAGAGCGAAACTCCATATAAAAAAAAAAAAAAAAAAAAGAAGGAATGTTTCTAAAAGAATCTGGAATATACTGGAATTACATTTATTTCCTTTTTTTTTTCTTGCTCTGTTGCCCAGGCTGGAGTGCAGTGGCATGATCTCAGCTCACTGCAACCTCCAACTCCCAGACTCAAGTGATCTTCCCACCTTGCCTCCCAAATAGCTGGGACTACAGGCACATGCCACCATGCCCTGCTAATTTTTGTAATTTTTTTTGGTAGAGATGGGGTTTTGCCATGTTGCCCTAGCTGCATTTATTTCCTTAGTTTCTTCCTGCTTTCCAAGTGATCCTTTAAAAAGTAAAGTGGAAAAACTATAGGCCTTATCTGGACCTTTAAGGCCTAAACCCAACTTAGCCTCAATAAACTTGAGGGGGCAAAAAAAACCCTAAGCCTAATTATCTAAGGCAGGGGTCCAATTTTTGTGGGAAAAGATAAGAGTCTAGGGTATGGGAAATGAAAAAAAAATCTATTTTTCTCTTTTTTTATTTTTATTTTTTTACTTTATTTTTAATTTATTATTTTTTTTTATTTTTTAAGAGACAGGGTCTTGCTATGTTGCCCAGGCTGGAGTGCCGTGGCTATTCACAGGCCCCATCCCACCACTGATCAGCACGGGAGTTTTGATCTGCTCTGTTTCCAACGTGGGCTGGTTCACCCCTCCTTAGGCAACCTGGTGGTCCCCCGCTTCGGGGAGGTCACCATATTGATGCCGAACTTAGTGCAGACACCCGATCGGCATAGCGCGCTACAGCCCAGAACTCCTGGACTCAAGTGATTCTCCGCCCTCAGCCTCCCAAGTAGCTGGGACTACAGGCACGCACCACCCGCGCCCGGCTATTTTTCTCTTTTTTTTCTTTTTTCCTTTTTGTGATGGAGTCTCACTCTGTCACCCAGGCTGGAGTTCAGTGGCATGATCTCTGCTCACTGCAACCTCTGCCTCCTGGGTTCAAGCGATTCTCCTGCCTCAGCCTCCTGAGTAGCTGGGATTACAGGTGTGTGCTATCACACTTGGCTAATTTTGTATTTTTTTAACAGAGACAGGGTTTCACCATGTTAGCCAGGCTGGTTTCGAACTCCTGACCTCAGGTGATCTGCCTGCCTCGGCATCCCAAAGTGCTGTGATAACAGGCATGAGCCTGTTTCTCTTTAGTTATTTGTTCATCCAACAAATATATATTAAGTGCCTGCTGTGTGTTTCTGGTGCTGAGGATATAGCAATGAACAAAACAGACTAAATTTTTGTCCTCGTGAGGCTTATATTCTAGTGAAGATAAACAATAATTGTAAAATAATGTGTGTGTGGGTGTTTATTCTTACATATTTGTGTATATGTTTTATGTTTTTTTCTTATATGTGTGGGGGTGTGTGTATTGAGAGGAAGAATGACAAGGCATGTCAAAAAAAAATTAAGCAAGGCTAGGAAGAGTGGGTGGCAAGGATGAAGAAGATTGCACTTTTAAATAGGGGAGTCAGGAAAGGCCTAAAAAGGTGACATTTGAGCAAAGATAGGACATTTTCCACTAATAGGAAAGAAAATCCCTATTTCTTCCAGCAAAGGATTTATTAAGGTAATAATAATAAAAAGAGAAAGTCCTTATTTCTTCCTACTTAGAATAATGTATGTGTATATGCATACACACACACACACACACACACATATATATATAGACACACAGACACACACACACAAACCCCTATTTTATCCATACAATGAGTATATTCATCCTGGAGGAATACTTCTTTTTTTCCTCTTTTGAGACAAAGTCTCGCTCCTTCGCCCAAGCTGGAGTGCAGTGGCGCGATCTCAGCTCCCTGCAACCTCTGCCTCCCAGTTCAAGTGATTCTCCTGCATCAGCCTCTCAAGTAGCTGTGATTACAGGCACATGCCACCACACCCAGCTAATTTTTTATATTTTTAGTAGCGATGGGGTTTCACCATGTTGGTCAGGCTAGTCTTGAACTCCTGACTTCAAATGATCTGCCTGCCTCAGCCTCCCAAAGTGCTGAGATTACAGGTGTGAGTCACTGCATCCAGCCTTATATTAAATACCTGGGAGCTAAAATTTTGGAACACATTTTTTTTTTTTTTAAGATGGGGTTTCACCATGTTGGTTAGGCTGGTCTTGAACTCCTGACCTCAGGTGATCCGCTCGCCTTGGCCTCCAAAGTGCTTGGATTACAGGCGTGAGCCACCACGCCCGGCCTGGAACACATTTTAAAAGTGCATAAGCCAAGAGTTCTTCCTTTTGCCATCCATCCGTTTTTACCACCCTGAGCACCCTACCAACACCATCTAAACTCAGCTCCACGTCCTTCCACCCTACCCTGATGGAGTCAGTCAATGCAGGCCCTGCTCTGGATGCTATGGAATATCCTCCTGAAACCAGAGATCTTGTGTAATAGTTGAAGTGAACGAGTGCCTATGTAAAAAGGTGATCTTAGAACACATACAAAGCAGCTTTATGTGAAGCACAAATCAATATGAGCAAACCAAGTCCGTAAGGGCTGAGAGAAGGTCTAGAAAAGAACAGAGTCAAATAGGGTGCTTCAGAGAAGGGTTTCTAGAGAGAGAAGCCTTTCATCTAGGTTTGGCCAGGAGGAAAAGCCGTGGCATGGTTGGAGAGGTTGGGAGAGGGTGCCTCTAATAGAAGGGAAAAGCTCTGAAGCCCAGAGGAGCACAATGTGCTTTAGAGGCTAGACTGCAGATGAGCTTGGCTTCAGCAGCAGCACTGAGCAGGGGAGATCTAGACAGGATGTAAAGTCCACCTGCCCTGACGCATCTCTGGTCTCTACCTTCAGATGTGTCACCAGTGGTGGCCGGCCTCATCGGGGCCTCTGTGCTGGTGGTGTGTGTCTCGGTGACCGTCTTTGTCTGGTCATGCTGCCACCAGCAGGCAGAGAAGAAGCACAAGAACCCACCATACAAGTTTATTCACATGCTCAAAGGCATCAGCATATACCCAGAGACCCTCAGCAACAAGAAGAAAATCATCAAAGTGCGGAGAGACAAAGATGGTACTGGGAGGGAAGGTGGACGTAGGAACCTGTTGGTGGACGCAGCAGAGGCTGGCCTGCTGAGCCAAGACAAAGGTCCCAGGGGGCCTAGCTCTGGATCTTGTATAGACCAATTACCCATCAAAATGGACTATGGGGAAGAACTAAGGAGCCCTATTACAAGCCTGACCCCCGGGGAGAGCAAAACCACCTCTCCATCATCTCCAGAGGAGGATGTCATGCTAGGATCCCTCACCTTCTCAGTGGACTATAACTTCCCGAAAAAAGCCCTGGTGGTGACAATCCAGGAGGCCCATGGGCTGCCAGTGATGGATGACCAGACCCAGGGATCTGACCCCTACATCAAAATGACCATCCTTCCTGACAAGCGGCATCGGGTGAAGACCAGAGTGCTGCGGAAGACCCTGGACCCTGTGTTTGATGAGACCTTCACCTTCTATGGCATCCCCTACAGCCAGCTGCAGGACCTGGTGCTGCACTTCCTCGTCCTCAGCTTTGACCGTTTCTCTCGGGATGATGTCATCGGCGAGGTCATGGTGCCACTGGCAGGGGTGGACCCCAGCACAGGCAAGGTACAACTGACCAGGGACATCATCAAGAGGAACATCCAGGTGAGTAGGACGTGTGTGTTGGGGAGCAATGGTAGGCTGGGGGAGACAAGATCTCCGGGGAGAAATGGAAGAGGGAGGGGAATGGGATAGGTGGCAAAGAAGGGCCATAGAGAGGAAGCTCTTGGCTGTCAAGGATAAGCAGTGGTCAGAATAAGAGTCTCCTAAGAAGCAGCTTCCTGAGGAGAGAAGGTCAGAAAGCTTCCACCATTTCACCTGGTGGTTGGCATCCTGATACTGTCCAGATTACTTGGAACAGACTGGCCTACCAGTTGCAGGTCCTCCGTCATATCAGGGATATGGGGGATAATTTCCTCTCCAAAATGATGTGTGATCTTCCTCCAGTGAATTTATTTCTCACAGCTAAGAAGCTATGACAGTAGTTCAGTAATTTTTCCCTCCGCTTCCCTTTCCCAACTGTAACCTAGGGCTGTAAATAATATCATGTACATGCCTTTTTTTTTTTTTTTTTTGAGATGGAGTTTCACTCTTGTTGCCCAGGCTGGAGTGCAATGGCTCAATCTTGACTCATTGCAACCTCCATCCACCTCCTGGGTTCAAGCAATTCTCCTGCCTCAGCCTCCCAAGTAGCTGGGATTATAGGCGCCCACCACCACTCTGGGCTAATTTTTTGTATTTTCAGTAGAGACAGAGTTTCACCATGTTGGCCGGACTGGTCTTCAACTCCTGACCTCAGGTGATCCACCTGCCTCAGCCTCCCAAAGTGCTGGGATTACAGGCGTGACCCTGAGCCCAGGTCACGCGCATGTCTTCCTATGACCACTTTACAATGCAATTCAATGAATTGCTTCACCCTTCTAGGCCCAAATCTTTACCATAAACACTTTTCCTTTCTCCATTTCTCCTGTCCTCCCTCTTTGCATCAGAAAAGGGATGAGGGCCCTCCATCCTGCCTTCTCTCCCTCTCTTCCCACTGGACCGACATTGGCTCTTGAGTTGTAATTTCAGGAGCACACTAAGTGTAGCCCCACCCAACCCCATTAGTTCATTTATTCCTTCCACAACTGGGGAGGCAGTGAAATGCTGCAGTTAAACACTTGGGCTCCAGAATTGGACTGCACGACTTCACTTTCCAGCTCAGCACTTGCCAGCTGTGTGACACGGGTGAGTTACTCAACCCCTCTGAGCCTCTATTTTCTCATCTGTAAAATGGAGCTGATAATATTGGCTTCCTTACAGAATCAAATGAGATAATATACCTGGCATATGATTGCATTTGAAGAGCTTTGACTTCATTGGAAGAGAAAGACAAACATTTTCTGCGATGACTGTACAGTCAGTGTGATAGGCGGTATGAAAGAAGTTGTTGAAATTTTAAACTTAGAGTTTCATGCCTTTTTCAGGGTATAACATAAGTGGTTAAAACAGCAAGGACTGCTGGGCATGATGGCTCACGCCTATAATCCCAGCATTTTGGCTGAGGCAGGCAGATCACAAGGTCAGGAGTTTGAGACCAGCCTGGCCAACATGGTGAAACCTCCATCTCTACTAAAAAAAATACAAAAAATTAGCCAGGCATGGTGGCATGCGCCTATAATCCCAGCTACTTGAGAGGCTGAGGCAGGAGAATTACTTGAACCTGGGAGGCGGAGATTGCAGTGAGCTGAGATCACGCCACTGCACTCCAGCGTGGGCGACAGTGCAAGACTCTATCAAAAAAAAAAAAAAAAAAGAAATAGCAAGGACTTTGAAGTCAGACCTGAGTTTAAATCCAAATTCCACCAGCTAAATGACCTTGGGCAAGCTGTTTCCCTTCGCTAATCTCGGTTTCTTATAGGAATAGAGGAGGAGGAGGATTGATTTTATATAGCCACTAGGACATAGTGAGCCTTCAATACATCGTGTCCGTTACTATTATTGTTATTTCTATTATTAGTAAAATTTGATACCTGGGAGATGCATGTGGTTTGGCTTGTAAATATTTATATTTTGTTTTGACAAAGTGAAGGAAGACAAGGGAGGACTGAATCGGGGAAGGAGTTTCAGAAAGAATTTCAAGGCCACTAGAAAGAACTGCACGTCTCCCAGAAAGAGCTCTGCCTACAGGCAGATCATACTTCTTTCTTGACACCGTTTTTACCTGCAAGCCCTCACTGGATTCAGTGGGGATACAGGGAGGCTCAGGATTGAAGAGGCTCCTAAGTTAGCAGGCTCAGAGCGTGCAGTGAGCACCCAGGAACAAGGTTTGCCCACTGAAGAAGGGTACTGTGCTGAGTCTTGGTGGGGGACAGCAGGACGCACACTCTCTGGGTGTGTGTTCTTGCCTTCTCTGCTCTGTAGTAGGCACCTGTCCCTCTGTGGCCAGCCCAGCCCTGCCTTTCATTGCCTGAAGGAACTGCTGCTGTCACCTGGCACAGTCAGATCCACCTCACAGGGGCCAGGGAAGTCCAAGAACTTTGAAGAGTATTAGAGACATTTGGCCAGAGCATAAACAAGACACTGCCACAGTGTATGCTGGTTCTCAATGCCGGGATACAATGAGACATCCCAGAGTCCTGCACCACCAGGATTTTCTCATCCTCTGGGGTTGGAATCAGAAGGCGTGAACAGAAACGGAAGCAGCGGCCTGTTTCCCCTTCACTCCCTTCCCCTCTCCTCCCATCTTTTCTCCTCAGGGCTCTGCTGACCCATTCCGCTGTTTCCCGATTCCCTTCACAGCCGCTTCCATCCTCCACTCCCTGCCTTGTCTACCTCTCCTAGAAGGAGGGTCCTTTCCAACACACCCTTCCCTGTGATGCCAACTTTGGTAAAGCCACCAACCAGCTGGACTCCTCCACGCAGCTACACAATTACAGCCCAGGGCTGGGAGTGGAACATGGATCTGTGCCAAGCTGCAGCTGGGAAGAGACCAGCAATGAAAGGGACTGATTTGAGCTAGGAACAAAACAGCCTCAAATCAAAGACACTGGACACAGCACAGACAATGGCGTTTGCTAAACTGCCAGGGGCTCTTGGCAAGAGCCACATTTCTTTCCACTTTATTAACTCCCTTGAGGAGGGATAAACCAGGGCTAGGATCCTGAGCAACACATGCCCTGGAAGAGGCCCGAGATAGGACACCCAGAGCCTGTGCGGCCACACCCCAGAGCCTTCCAGCCTCTCAGGCTTCCTAAGCCCATTTTCCCAACCAGCGCCCGTAGGCAAGATTATGTTTCATCTGAGCCATGGCTGTCGTCTCCCTAGTCACTCATCCGCTAGGTTCCCTAGCAGTGCAGGCTGCAAATGTCTATCCCAAATCCTCCCTACTATAGCAAAGTAGGATCTCCCCTTGGTGAACATGAGCTAGAGCTGCTCTGGACCGTGCCACACTGGTTGTAAAGGCTTTTTCAGTCCAGGCTTACACAGACCAGGAAAAACTACTACACTCTAGTCTGAGTGACAGAATGAGACCCTGTGTCAAAATTAGAAAAAGGAAAGAAAATATGGCCAGGCACAGTGGCTCACACCTGTAATCTAGCAATTGGGAAGGCCACGGCAGGAAGATTGCTTGAGCCCAGGACTTTGAGGTTGCAGTGAACTATTACCACAAACTGCGCTCCAGACTGAGCGATAGATCGCATATGTGTATTGAGGGAGGAAAAGGGGGGTGAGGTTGAATGCTAAGGTTTTGTTTTCCCATGGTTGTGATTTAGGGTAAGGAGGCCCTCAGGACATCTGGCCCCAAGAAGGGTTTATTGAGGTTATGTTGGTCCACCTAATGCAAGGGCTCCATGGAGAGAAAATCACTCTGAAAGAGGTTCTGCTGATTATAGGAAAACAGATTATCTCTTGCCTAAGTATTATTTCTTTTTTTCTTTTTTTTTTTTTCTGAGCCAGAGTCTCACTCTGTCGCCCAAGCTGGAGTGCAGTGGCATGATCTCTGCTCACTACAACTTCTGCCTCCCAGATTCAAGCAATTCTTCTGCCTCAGCCTCCTGAGTCGCTGGATTACAGGCGCCCGCCACCATGCCCAGCTAATTTTTATATGTTTAGTAGAGATAGGATTTCACCATGTTGGTCAGGCTGGTCTCAAACTCCTGACCTCGTTATCGGACCGCCTCAGCCTCCCAAAGTGCTGGGATTACAGACATGAGCCACCGCACCCAGCCTGCCTAAGTATTATTTCATCTGATTATATTCTTTAGGACCACTGTTTCTGTTCCTCTGTTCCACTGAAGGATCAAGGAGACTGCTCTCAGAGACCTGAGCCCCACAGCTCTGTCAGGCATGATAAAATCCTTTCTCCCCCTTGTCCTTCTGCTTGCCTGCCCCCCAATGGGGTCTTTGCCTCGCTAGGCCAAGGGGCTGGGAAACAGAGCTTGCTCCCAGCCTTCAATGGCTCTTTCAAAATAAAAAGCCATTGACATAGCTACTTGGAATTGGAATTGGATAGAAAGAGAAAGGGAGGGGGCTTGAGGGAACGACATTAAACTGCCTTCAGTGCAGAATGGAGTGGCATTCAGGTGGTGTTGTGCCTACAGACTTGGGCATCGCAAAGGGGTGCTGCGTGAGGACGGGCATTCTGCCCTTGTGAGATGGCCCAAGGTGAAGGAGGGATCAGATGGAGGACAGTTGCCTGAGGAGTGATTTTTGGGGAGACAATGATGAAAAGGGTAACCAGAAGTTGTCTAGTTTCCAAAAAGACTAGGAAAGGGGCATGGGGATTTGGATTAGGAAGATTTTGCTAGAATGGATGATTTAGGATACAGAATTTTAAATAAATAATCAGAAAACCTCAGCTATAATCTTGTCATTCATGTTATTCTTATAAATAAAACTGCTTTAAAAATCAAATGTCTGCCGGGTGTGGTGGCTCACGCCTGTAATCCCAGCACTTTGGGAGGCCTAGATGGGCGGATCACAAAGTCAAGAGATTGAGACCCTCTTGGCCAACATGGTGAAACCCCGTCTCTACTAAAAATACAAAAAATTAGCTGGGGCAAGAGAATCACTTGAACCCAGGAGGCGGAGGTTGCAGTGAGCCAAGATCACACCACTGCACTCTAGCCTGGCGACAGAGCAAGATTCCGCTTCAAAAAAAAATCAGATGTCCCTTTCCCTTCACCTATCCTTCCTCTGTGTATAAAGTTAGAATTATATTTAAAGACTGCATGTTTAGGCCAGGCGTGGTGGCTCACGCTTGTAATCCCACCACTTTGGAAGGCCAAGGCAGGTGGATTATGAGGTCAGGAGTTTGAGACCAGCCTGGCCAACACAGTGAAACCCCGTTTCTACTAAAAATACAAAAATTAGCTGGGTGTAGTGGTGGGTGCCTGTAATTCCAGCTACTCAGGAGGCTGAGACAGGAGAATCGCTTGAAGCCGGGAGGCAGAGGTTGCAGTGAGCCGAGATCGCGCCACTGCATTCCAGCCTGGGCAACAGAGTGAGACTCCGTCTCAAAAAGAAAAAAAAAGACTGCATATTTAGTATTTAGATACTCAGTATTGAAGGATGGCCCTAGAAAGGGATATCAAACCTAGCTAACATTTTGCAATTCATGCAAACAGAGGGGAGCGGTAGCCAAAACAATGCGAAAGTCCTTCCTAGATCAGCACTATCGAATGATGATAGAAATGTTCTATATTTGCACCATGCAGTGTGGTAGCTACTAGCTACATGTCGCTATCGAGCACTTGAAATGTGACTAGTGTGACTGAGGAACTATAATATTAATCTGATTTCATTTAAATGAATTTAAGTTAAAATTTAAATAGGCACTTGTAGCTAGTGGCTACTGTATTGGATAGCTCAGTTCTGAATGTTTTGGAAGTCATTCTATTTTCTTTTCTGTAAGGGATTACTTTCCATTTGATGTGGCTAATCGTAAAAATGAGTTTATATTCACTGATTACATTCCGACTTCTGGCAAAAGGAAACAGCCCAGAAGTATACTGGTTGGCAAAGGCAACCAGACTGTAATTCAAAACTGGTTGAGGGCTGGGCGTGGTGGTTCACACGTATAATCCCAGCACTTTAGGAGGCTGAGATGGGCAGATTGCTTCCACTCAGGAGATCAAGACTAGCCTGGCCAACATGGCGAAACCCCAGCCGTGATGGTTCATGCCGGTAACCTCAGCTACTCAGAAGGCTGAGACACCAGAATTGCTTGAACCTGGGAGGCGGAGGTTACAGTGAGCTGAGATCGTGCCACTGCACTCCAGCCTGGGTGACAGAGCGAGACCCTGTCTCAAGGGGGAAAACAAATAAACAAAACAAACACACACTGGCTAAGGGACCAACATGGTCGCTCATGCCTGTAATCACAGCACTTTGGGAGGCTGAGACAGGCAGATCACTTGAGCCCAGGAGTTTGAGACCAGCCTGGGCAACATAGCAAAACGCCACCTTTACCAAAAATACAAAAATTAGCTGAGCATGGTATCACACGCCTGTAGGCCCAGCTATTCCAGATGCTGAGGTGGGAGGATCACTTGAGCCCTGGAGATCAACGCTGCAGTGAGTCAAGATCATGCCACTGCACTCCAGCATGGGCAACAGAGTGAGACCGTATCTCAAAAATAAAAATAAAATAAAACTGGCTGAGGATATTTCCTATAGAAGGTACAATTAAGAGCTTACAATACATATGTTATGGGTAAGGACAAAATGTGAGACTTCTCTCTAGCATAGAAAAACCATGAAAATCTTTTTAAATGTTGATTCTCTTTTGTATTTTAATTTCAAAATCTAAGGGGTGGGTTTAAACTTTAGTTGTTTTTTTGGTTCAAGCAGTTCTTCTGCCTCAGTCTTCCAAGTAGCTGGGATTACAGGCGGCCACCACCACACCTGGCTAATTTTTGTATTTTTAATAGAGATGGGGTTTCACCGTGTTGGCTAGGCTGGTCTTGAATTCCTTACCTCATGATCCACCCGCCTCAGCCTCTCAAAGTGCTGGGATTACAGCAGTGAGCCACTGCGCTGGCCATTTTTTGTATTTTTAAATTTATTTTTATAATTTTTTTTTAAGAGACCAGGTCTCGCTCTGTTGCCCAGGCTGGAGTGCAGTGGCTATTCATAGGCGCTATCCCACTACTGTTCAGCACAGGAGTTTTGACCTGCTCCGTTTCCGACCTGGGCCAGTTCACCCCTCCTTAGGCAACCTGGTGGTCCCCGGCTTCGGGGAGGTCACCATATTGATGCCGAACTTAGTGCGGACACTTGATCAGCATAGCGCGCTACAGCCCAGAACTCCTGGGCTCAAGAGATCCTCCAGCCTCAGCGTCCCGAGTAGCGGAGACTACAGACATGCGCCACCACGCCCAGCCATTTTTTGTATTTTAGTAGAGACAGGCTTTCACCATGTTGGCCATGGTTTTGAACTCCTGACCTCAAGTGATCTGCCCACCTCAGCCTCCCAAAGTGCTATGATTACAGGCATGAGCCACTGTGCCCGGCCTAGTTATTTTTTATGCCCTATGAGAGACATTTCCGTATGGTCCTAGGATGAAACACAGACTCAAGAAATTTTAAAATCATGTGAAATATCACAGTTCCATTCCTTGAGATGACTTAAGGGCTACAATTGAAGCACAAATTATTAGGCTTGTTTCTTGTTTTTATTGCTGAGTTAATTGGCATATTTGCTGCCGTTGTTCTTTCCTGCACCAGACATACCTGAGCAGATGGTGATCTCGCCTGGGAGCTTTTTAAGGGTAGGATTCCTCAGTATCCATCTTTTCAGCCCTAGCTTCTAGCAGAGTGCCTGGCACTTAAGAAGTGCCTAATAAGTCATTTTTGTGGGTGTGTGGTGTATATAAGGTTGATGAGGAGCACAGTCTATTTTTGATCAATTTAAGAATTCCTAGAGTAGATGACATTTCTTTGGGGCTTTGAAGAATGCAAGGAATAAGGGTGATGGTGGGGGGATGATTTTGTTCCAAATTTAACTTATTATGTTCTACATTCCTCAAAACTCACCACCTTTTGTTTTCTTTATACCAGTCTCATCCCCACTTTCTTTCTATTTTCTTTTTTGTTTTTGAGACAGTCTTGCTCTGTTGCCCAGGCTGGAGTGCAGTGGCATCATCTCGGCACACTGCAACCTACGCCTCCCGGGTTCAAGCAATTCTCCCGCCTCAGCCTCCTGAGTAGCTGGGATTACAGGCATGTGCCACCATGCCCGGCTAATTCTTTTCTGTATTTTTAGTAGAGACAGGGGTTTTACCATACTGACCAGGCTGGTCTCAAACTCCTGGCCTTGTAATCCACCTGCCTCAGCCTCCCAAAGTGCTGGGATTACAGGCGTGAGCCACCACGCCTGGCCCACCTCATCCCCACTTTCTAAAGCTAAAAACACAAGAAATAGTCCACCCTTTCCTCCCTCTTCCCTACGCTTCACAGCCAATTAACCGCTCAAACCTAAAAAGCACTGACAGTTCTGCCGGAGACATAGTTTACCACCATGTCCATCTCCTCTGCCATGCCCTAGTTCCAGTCCCCATCATTTCTTCTGTAGCCCGTTGCAGCAGCCTCTTTTTGACAGGGTCTCACTCTGTCACCCAGGCTGGAGTGCAGTGGCTGGCTGAATCACAGCTCACTGCAGCCTCGACCTCCTGGGCTCAATCAATCCTCCCAAGTAGCTGGGACTATAGGCACACACCACTGCACCCAGCTAATTTTTGTAGCGATGAGGTCTCACCACGTTCCCTAGGCTGATCTCAAAGCCTTGGGCTCCAGCAATCCACCCACCTCAACCAGCCAAAAGCTCTGAGATGATAGACATGAGCTACCATGCCCAGCCTGCAGCCGCCTCTTAACGGAGCTTTCTGATATTGGTCTTTCTTGACTTTAGTTCATTCTCCTGCTTTCTCCGAAATAATAATAATTTTAATAAAATGATGACAACTGGTCAGGCATGGTGGCTTATGGCTGTAATCCCAGCAATTTGGGAGGCCAAGGTGAGTAGACTGCTTGAGCCCAGGATTCGAGAGCAGCCTAGGCAACCTAGTGAAACCCTATCTCTACAAAAAATACAACATTCAGCTGGGCATGGTGGTGCACACCTGTAGTCCCAGCTGCTCAGGAGGCTGAGGTGGGAGATCTCCTGAGTCCAGGAGGTAGAGGTTGCAGAAAGCCGAGAGATCTCAGCACTGCCCTTCAACCTGGACAACAGAGTGAGACCCTGACTCAAAAAAAAAAAAAAAAATGACAGCTTTGCCACTCCTATACTCACTGACCTCTTCTTATGTGGGTGCTGCTGAGTCTGCTCTTTGGTATTGTCCCAACAGCTCTTTACCCTCACCTTGCCCACCTTTCCAGGTTCCTGACCCACCCCTCCTGTCAGCCACCCCCAGTTCAGGCACATTCACCTCTCAACCATTCTCTGAACACAGCTTACCTTTTCAGGCCCAACTCCTTTGTACCAGCCATTCCAGTCAATCTGCCTGACCTGATTATCTCTCTGCCCACTGCCTCATGGTTTTGTACTCCCATCAACTCAGTCCAGGCATCAGCTGGCAAAGCCTTCCCTGAATCTCCCAGCTCTAGGTGCCCAGAGCACTTAGGCTTCTCATTTTTCTGACAAGTCCAGTACATGTTTATTGACTTCGTCTCTTCTACTGAGTGATAAGCTCCTTGGGAGCAACAGCTGAGTCCTATCAGCTCTGGATCCTCAACACCTGGCATGCAGTGCCTATGCAAATGTTCTTTAAAATGTTCTTGGAGGAGCCGAGGGCAGTGGCTCACACCTGCAATCCCAGCACTTTGGGAGGCTGAGGTGGGCGAATCACTTGAGGTCAGGAGTTTGAGACCAGCCTGGCCAACATGGTGAAACCCTAGCTCTACCAAGAATACAAAAATGATCTGGATGTGGTGGTGGGCACCTGTAATCACGGCTACTTGGGAGGCTGAGGCAGGAGATTTGTTTGAACCCGGGAGGTGGAGGTTGCAGCGAGCTGAGACTGCACCCCGCACACCAACCTGGGCGACAAGAGCAAGACTCTGACTCAGAACAAACAAACAAACAAAAAACGTATTTGGAGGACTAGAGGTTTTTTCCAAGCTCAAAATGGATTCTAGCATCACATTTAAAGATAGAGAAACAAAGATAAGGGCACTGGGGAGGACGCTGACTTGGCTGGAGAAGATACACTGGAGTGCACATTGGGCAAAGCAGGTGTGGATATTCACCTTGCGAAATGGAGGGACAGGCTCCGGAAAGTTCAGGGACTTGCCTAAGGCGACATGGTGAGCAAGCGTCAAGGTGAAAACTCAAACCCAGTTTTCCTACCTCCCACCGTACAGTCTTCAGAACTTTTTAAAGGATAAGACCCAAATGAGAGAATGGACTTCTGTAGCGCACGCTATGTGCCGGGCACCACTGCAGCTTACAGATTTTAACTTCTTTAATCGTTCTAATCATGCTGTGTGGTAGGTACTACCTTTCACCCCCATTTTATAAACCAGGAAACTGAAGTACAGAGATGTTGAATAACTTGTCCAAGGCACAGATAAGAAATAGCAACTGGGCACAGTGGTTCATGCCTGTAATCCCAACGTTTTGGGAGGCTGAGGTGGGAGAATCACTTGAGACCAGGAATTCAAGATCAGCCTGGGTTACATAGTGAGACTCTCTCTGTAAAAAAAAATTAGCCGGGCGTGGTGGCACACACCTGTAGTTGCAGCTACTCAGGAGGCTGAGGTGGGAGGATTGCTAGAGCCCAGGAGATGGAGGCTGCAGTGAGCCAAGATCACACCACTGAACTCCAGCCTGGGCAACAGAGTGAGACCCTTTCCCAAAAAAAAAAAGAAAAAAGAAATAGGATTTGAATCCAGGTTAGACTGGGTCCAGAGGTCATGCTCATAAATCCAAGGCTGTGCTGGTTCTCCATGCAAATTGTTTAATATCAGAATTATGGCTATAATGTTCCCTTTCTCCCTCCTTGTTAAATAAAATCATAACACCTTTCCAGGGGATGAGCATCTTTCCCACAGATTTCTCATCCCTGCACTTGTCCTCCCCCAGACTCTCTTCCCACTGCTCTGCACACTTTTTGTGCTCTGCCCTGCGCCCTCTGCCAGGATTCTCACCTGCCATTCCTTCCTCACAGAAGTGCATCAGCAGAGGGGAGCTCCAGGTGTCTCTGTCATATCAACCTGTGGCACAGAGAATGACAGTGGTGGTCCTCAAAGCCAGACACTTGCCGAAGATGGATATCACCGGTCTCTCAGGTAGCAGCTATTTACTTCAACCTGTTTCATACTGTCTGAATCACCCCCCACTCTTTGCCTGTGGCCCAGATAGACCTCCACACTTCAAGATCCTCACCTCTTTTACTTTTAATCTGCTCCTCTTTCTGTCGACATTCTCTTCCTGATGAATGTCCACGTCCGGTAGATTTCCTAGCTTGGAAGGTTCTTCAGTTGAACAAATGGGGTCTTTACATTTGGCAAGGTATCCTAAATAATACGCATGCCAGGTGCTAAGTGAAACTTCTCAAAAAGGCTGCAGGCATTTATCTCTGTGCCCTTTAAAATACTCTTGGTACCATGGGATTTCTTCAGATCTGACTTGAGAAAGTTGGTCTGTTCTATTCTTGCTGGGTTTCCTTGGCCTCTCATCCAGGCAGGCAGACTCACATACAATCAGTGTGTGTTTATTGTGCAATCACTGAAGGACACACGGGGTGGCCATCAAAGATACTAACAGAGCTCCCCCTTTCAACATGAAATTACCGTTACATAAGAGAGGACTGTGTCATAGGCCTCTCTCCCTTTTTCTTATCTCTTTGGGGGCCTCAGATCCTTATGTCAAGGTGAACGTCTACTACGGCAGAAAGCGCATCGCCAAGAAGAAAACCCATGTGAAGAAGTGCACTTTGAACCCCGTCTTCAACGAATCTTTCATCTATGACATCCCCACTGACCTCCTGCCTGATATCAGCATCGAGTTCCTCGTCATCGACTTCGATCGCACTACTAAGAACGAGGTGGTGGGGAGGCTGATCCTGGGGGCACACAGTGTCACGGCCAGTGGTGCTGAACACTGGAGAGAGGTCTGCGAGAGCCCCCGCAAGCCTGTGGCCAAGTGGCACAGTCTGAGCGAGTACTAATCCTGTTCTTCTCTCCTCTAACTGCCCCCACCCCCCCCGGGGCCAGGCTGGGGAGGGATGTGGCGGGGAAAGAGATGACAGAGAAGTGGACTCAAAACCTCATTTTAGTTGTAGAAGAAAATTTCTTACAAAACAAACTCCACAAAGAACACCCTACATGACCACAGCTGCAGATCGGTTCTTAGCAATGGTGGCTTTTTCTCCTTTGCAAGGCACTAAGGCACTGGAATTTCTTTCTTTGTTTCTTTCTTTCTTTCTTTTTTTGACATGGAGTTTCGCTCTTGTTGCCCAGGCTGGAGTGCAATGACGCAATCTTGGCTCACTGCAACCTCCACCTCCCGGGTTCAAGTGATTCTCCTGCCTCAGCCTCCCAAGTAGCTGGGACTACAGGCACCCGCCACCACACCTGGCTAATTTTTTGTATTTTTAGTAGAGATGGGTTTTCATCATGTTGGCCAGGCTAGTCTTGAACTCCAGACCTCAGGTGATCCACCTGCTTCAGCCTCCCAGAGGACTGGGATTACAGGTGTGAGCCACCGCACCTGGCCTCTTTTTTTTTTTGAATGGGGACAAAAGAGAGGGAAAGACCCCTACAAATCTATATATAACAATGTAACCATATACTTGCATGTCTAATACAAACTGAAGAAATTAGCCTAACTGCCAATATCAAGTTGCAGATTTTAATCCATGGAAATTGTGTTTTGTGCCGAATTGTATTTGCTGATTACCTGAAATTGGCTTTTTTTTTTTACTGGGCTTCTCTGGAGAATTTCTCCCACTCCCCACCTCTGCAGAAGAAAATGTTCGCTCCTATAATACCTCATGTTTTCATCATTGCCATCTTTTGTTATTACCTCTTATATCTCTGCTCCTTGACTGAGCTCAGGGTCTAGAGGTCTGTAGTAAGCCAAGAAACAAAGGTGGGGTGAATGAGGCAAGGTTTGCAGGAGAAAGAAGAATTGAGAGACGGGGTATTTTTTGCTATCAGCCCTTCTGCTACGAAGTAGTAAAGGGCAGTCTATAATTAACTAACAGACCTAACTAAAGCACAGAGAATACATCAGACTTACGCATCCGATACATCAGATCTTGGACTCTTATCAAACTTGATGACTTCTCTAAAAGGAGCTTTGGAGACTTCAAATTCAGCTATAGGATAGCATCAGTGAACACATCCAGCTGATCCTAAAAGCTGTTTTCAGGTAACAGGACAAGGAGAGGAGGCAAGTGAGGACTGCTGTTCCCCTTTGCAGCTATCTGCTGTAGTGACAGCCATTTCTTGGTTGATGGGTTGGAAGTCATCAGAGGTTTGAAGAATTACACTGGCCTTTGTTTTTCCAGAAATGCTGACCATAGAGATACTTTAGCGTCTTCTCAAATAGCTTAGATGTTATAATGAGGTTAGCTTTGCTTCATAAAACAGGGGCCCTCAGAAATGATTCTTTCTCCTTAAATTTTTAAATAAAAATTTAGCTCTTAAAAAAAAACAGTGTGACTGAGTGAATGAAGATAAGTTGGATTCTTTCAGAGCATTCTTTTCCTCAAAACAAGCTGCATAGTTCTTGGGATTTATGTCTTGCCACATGGCGGAGGGATGGGGGAACTACAGGGTGCAATTCTTCTACCACTGGGCAATAGAGGTTGAGAGAGATTCAGCATCTTTCTGGGATTAGAATTCAAGTCTTCTTACTCCTACTCCAGCTGTGTCTCTAAAGTTGAGACTCCTCAGATCGAAGAGACTCCATGGATAATACGTAAACTTGGGGCTGGGCACAGTGGCTTAGGCCTGTGATCCCAGCACTTTGGAAGGCCAAGGTGGAAGGATCGCTTGAACCCAGGAGTTCAAGACCAGACTGGGCTACATGGCAAAATCCCATCTCTACCAAAAATACAAAAAAATTAGCTAGGTGTGGTGGTGCATGCCTGTGGTCCCAGCTACTCAGGAGGCTGAGGTGGGAGGATCATTTGAGCCCAGAGGTAGAGGCTGCAGTGAGCCATGATCATCATACCACTGCACCCTGGCCTGGGTAACAGAGTGAGACCCTGTCTCAAAAATTGATTAATTAAAATAAAATAAAATGGCTAAACTTGGATAGGCAGTAGATATTTTTGCCCACCGGAAGAGGAGCTCAGTCAAGCTGTTGCTTAATGGCTTGATCCAGGGCGTGAAAGATGAGCTGAGATTGAAGTGTCCACTTCCACACAAGAACATCACTTTGAAGCCTGCTTTGGCAAAGGGTGTCGGAAAGCGGAGTCTCCATGGAGAGGGGGGTGACCTTGCCTTCAGTGTTCCCTTAGCTTTTGTGGATTTAAAACCACTCTGCTCGCCCGAATCCTTTTGTTTGGTTTCAGCCCGTGTTCTTGACAATGCAGAGCAATTCTGAGCAGTCACAAAGCCTACTCTCTGTTCTTGTCCCTGCCAACCCCCATCCCCCATAATCTGACTCACTATTTCACCATCAGCTGGGGTCACACCACTAGTCTCTGTCCTATACCCCATGAAATGTAAATACTGTATCATAAGTAGAAGAAAATAATTTTTGTTTTCTAAAAATGCATTTTGAGATAGTTTAATGTAAATCTGACAGGAGCATTCTGAAGCCCCATTAGGAAAAAATTTTAATGGTTCCTCTTCATCGCCTTAATGTCTAAAGATCAGAAATCGCTGAGCAAACCCGCTTTTGTTTCCTTCCCAGAAACAATGCAAAACAACAGGTGGAGATAGTCTGGTCTTTGCCCTGCTGTGTGTGCCTCTGTAGCTCCTCCTGACAAACGTCTGGGAAAACAGCCTCACCCCACTCCTCTCTCTTCCCTATTTCTTTGTAGCTTTATTCCTTGCATTCTTTGGGTCTACTGAGCAGTGGGTGCTGAGGTGACAGGGGAGGAACCGGTAGTTCTGTAGCCTAGGAACTGCCTCAGTGTCTTTGCCAGAAAAAGGCAAAGAGGTGGACAGTACACGGCTCCTCCCTCCTACCTCAGGCCTGATCCATCGTGCCCTTGACTTTGCTGTCCCAAAGTTTCTTAGCTGACTTCGGCTTTCACATTTGTTCTTTCCAGAGCTAGCTGATAAAGAGTGGAGGAGGAATGCCTCCTCCTAAGAGTCCGTTGAAAGAAAGACAAGAGAGTCACATCTTAGCTTTTGCACAAGGCATTCGTGCTCAGGAACAGGTTAGGGAATGGTCACTTCTGATTTTCCAAGAGTCGCTCCTTTTCTGCAGATATCTTGATTCCTTTGGGAAGACAAGAATTTTTCTTAATAACCAAGGTCCCTTAATGAGTTATTCCTTCTTTGGGTTCATCTCACTGGAGCACAGCCAAGATGGGCATGTTTATGGACAGTGCTCTAGATGTGAAAACAGAACTGAGTTGTGGGACAGGGGCAGCTCGCTCAGGAGAGGGAATAACGCAGGTCCCCTTTCTCAGAAGGCTTGTACTATGGCCATGACAGTGACATTGCCCTCACCATGATCCCTCTCCGAAGTGGTTGTCTTTCTTTACCTTGTGTCTTCTCTTGTAAAAATGAAACTCAAAAATAAAATTAATGTGTCAAATTTTGAAAAAAAAGAAAAAACTGAAAAAGCTAACATGAATTGTGTGAAATTGCATACTGCTGTAATGCTAACCTACAATATGTAATGCTATCTTGTATGTTGAATTTGTTAATGCACCACGAAAGTGCAAAATAAAGACTGATTCACAATAAATAGGCACAGTGACGTCAGCATGAGTCTCTGGGAAGCTGGATGATTGTCATTGAGGTTAAGACTCAGACTCCGAAAGGATGTTCTAGGGCATGTTTTCCAAAGCGTGGTCCCCAGACCACTTGATTCAGAGTCATCTAAGGGCACTTGTTTAAAAATGCAGATTCCGGCCAGGCGCAGTGGCTCACGCCTGTAATCTCAGCACCTTGGGAGGCTGAGGCGGGCAGATCACAAGGTCAGGAGTTTGAGACCAGACTGACCAACATGGTGAAATCCCGTCCCTACTAAAAATACAAAAAATTAGCCAGGCATGGAGGTGCATGCCTGTAATCCCAGCTACTAGGGAAGCTGAGGCAGGAGAATTGCTTAAACCCAAGAGGCGGAGGTTGCAGTGAACCGAGATTGTGCCATTGCACTCCAGTCTAGGCAACAAGAGTGAATGAAACTCAGTCTAAAAAAAAAAAATGCAGATTCCAGGCTCCCATCCTAGATACTCTCATTTGGCAAGTGAGTCGGTTTGCTGCTTGTTCTAGTCTTTCTGTTTTCCTCTTGAAATGTAATTTCTGAGACCATCACTACTAGAGGGAGAGATAATGGTTTTTAGTGCTAAGAATCAATCTGCCCCTTTAATTTCAAATATTTATCCCAAAAGCAATCATGAGACTGGCCAATTCTCTTCTCTCATTCATTCATTTATTTACTGTTTTTTTTTTGGTTGTTATTGTTTATTTTTGAGGCAGAGTCTCACTCTTGCTGGAGTACAGGGGCTCAATCTTGGGTCACTGTAACCTCCGTCTCCTAGGTTCAAGCGATTCTCTTGCCTCGGCCTCCCAAGCAGCTGCGACTACAGGTACACGCCACCAGTTTAGCTACTTTTTGTATTTTTAGTAGAGATGGGGTTTCACCATATTGGCCAGTCTGGTCTCAAACTCCTAGCCTCAAATTATCCTCCCACCTTGACCTCTCAAAGTGCTGGGATTACAGGGTATGAGCCACTGTACACAGCCTCATTTACTATTGCTATTATTTAATTTTTTTTTTTTGAGACAGACTCATGCTCTGTCACACAGGCTGGAGTGCAGTGGTGTGATCTTGGCTCACTACAACCTCTGCCCCCTGGGTTCAAGAGATTCTCCTGCGTCAGCCTCCGAGTAGCTGGGACTACAGGCATGCGCCACCACATCCAGCTAATTTTTGTAGTTTTAGTAGAGACGGGGTTTTAGCATGTTGGCCAGGTTGGTCTCGAACTCCTGGCCTCAAGTGATCCGCCTGCCTCAGCCTCCCAAAGTGCTGCGATTACAGGTGTGAGCCACCATGCCCGGCCTATTTTAATTTTAAAAATCATTTTATTGGAGCATTTTGTACGTATACAACTTGGTGAGTTTGGAGGTAAGTACACCCGTGAAACTAAAGGTTAATCTTGTTTATTTTTCAGAAATTCTATTTTTCCTCCTACAAGCTGATAGGCTTTTGAACCTGTCTATAAGATTAATTGTGTACCCGGGCACACAATTACGAGGACACGAAGGCATACTGGGTGCAGTGGATCACATCTGTAATCTCAGCACTTTGGGATACTGAAGAGGGCGGATTTCCTGTAGTCAAGAGTTTGAGACCAGTCTGACCAACATGGTGAAACCCAATCTCTGTTAAAAACAACAAAATTAGCCAGGCGTGGTGACATGCGCCTGTAATCCCAGCTACTTGGAAGGCTGAGGCAGGGGAATTGCTTGAACCAGGGAGGTGGAGGTTATAGTGACCTGAGATTTCACCACTGTACTCTAGCCTGGGCAACAGAGCAAGATTCCATCTCAGGAAAAAAAAAAAAAAAAAGAATGATCAATAGACTTTGGAGGACACAGGGAAAAGGGTAGGAGGGGGGTGAGAGATAAAAGACTACACATTGGGTACAGTGTACATGCTCGGGTGATGGTGCACCAAAATCTCAGAAACTGACACTAAATAACTTATCCGTGTAACCAAATACCACCTGTTCCCCAAAAAACCAATTTAAAAGAGAGAGAACAGTGTTTTTCTAAAAAAAAAAAAAATTAAATTGTGTGAATTAATTGCTTATATAGTCAAAAGGTCAGTAGAAAATGGGTGATGCTTTTTTTTTTGAGAAGGAGTTTTTGTTTTTACGTTCAGTTTTTTATTGAACACATTATGAAAGAGGTTTAGTCAAAAAGACCAAAGCCCACGTCATCATCAGACTCCTCGGATTCTTCTTTCTTTGCTTCCACTTTCTTCTCCTGAGCTGGAGCAGCAGCAGTGGAGGGGGCAGGACCGCCTGCGGGTGCAGCACCAGCTGCTGGAGCAGGTCCACCGGCCACTACGTTGCAGATGAGGCTCCCAGTGTTGACGTGTGCCTGGGCCTTTGCAATCAAGCCAGGCCTAAAAGGTTTGACATTTACACCAGCTGCTTTAATGAGGGCATTGATCTTATCCTCCGTGACGGTCACCTCATCCTCGTGCAGAATGAGGGCCGAGTAGACGCAGGCAAGCTCGGAGACAGAGGCCATGGTGAGGGTGAGTGTGGGGCTAGCGCTGCCGGACGCTGTGCTAGTCGCCGGATGAAGTGAGGGCCTCACCCCAACTCGGCCTTAGCTTCCTCTGAAGGACCAAGCACCTTGGCGGCAGCTGAGGAGGAGGAGTTTTTGCTCTTGTCACCCAGGCCGGAGTGCAGTGACGTGATCTTGGCTCACTGCAACCTCTGCCTCACAGGTTCAAGTGATTCTCCTGCCTCAGCCTCTCAAGTAGCTGGGATGATAGGTGTACGCCACCACCCCTGGCTAATTTTGTATTTTTAGTACAGATGGGGTTTCACCCTGTTGGCCAGGCTGGTCTCGAATTCCTGACCTCAGATGATCCACCTGTCTAGGCCTCCCAAAGTGCTGGGAATATAGGTGTGAGTCATCGCACGTGACCTCTTGGAATTTTATTAAAGTTGAGGGGGTAATTTTGGTTTGTCTTCCCAGCATCTAGACTGCCAAATTTCAGCATCAGACCCCAAATTTCCTTTGTGGATCTCACTGTGTCAGTTTCAGTTCATGTGGTCCAGGGATTAAAGACTGAGACCTGGGCCGGGCACAGG